>JARJDT010000299.1:0-20849 GCA_030264655.1 Leptusa sp. GC000079
GTGCGGAGCGAGCGTCCGACCGAACACGCCGACTGCGCTCAAAACGCTCGCTCGTTTATATGAAATTGCGCGATTTAATTGATCGCTTTACGTCCACTTTATTCGCTATACATACATTGTAATCGTATTTCTTTCGGACCGTTTCCGCAAATAAGAATTTCAAATGTGCCATATTTACATTTTGCTTCGCTTCGACAATGTGCCCATAATTCGCATATTTCGACATTCTTTTTGTTTGCTTACTGATGAATAACGTGAGAGCTTTAAGCGAGATCAAGACCTCAAAGTTTGAGACCATCAAACGTGTGTGGCTGTGTGTGTGTGCGCGCAGCAGCCGAACAGCGATCAGGATCAGGACGAAGCATAAAACAATTTCTTCGCTTGTCCTCGTTGTTTATGACTATATCTATCTGTATACAGACAGAGGTCTCGACTTTACGACTTGACCAGCTTGTTAAGAGTACTTTATTGACGTTTGTGATGTATTTAAGTGGCATCACGACTCAAATTTACCGAATGTCGCAAATCCGTGCAATCCCTTTTGTTTGTTTGGCTTATTGCACGAATTTATATTGTTTGCATTTTTTGTCAGTTTCTATGGAGCCACACACAAATCGCATGCCCTATTCGTCGTTTTTGCCTTTTGCGAATGATAATTTTAATTATTATTTATTATTTCGGTTTGCAACAACGTTTCTAGCTTGTTATTATAATGAAATCCAGCAAGCATTTTTCGTATAAATTATAGCCGCAAACAGTTCCATGATGAGGTTGTTCGTATTTAACATTTTAACGCAAACGTTGTGCTTGATGCTTGTTACATATTAAATTGGTGGTTATCAAATGAAATAATTATGTAATAATTCATTCAGCATTTACATATAAAACTTTTTACGATGTTATATTCATATTTTTATTCAAATTAGTTGGATTTTTGCTTCTGCAAAATGGCTCGGAATTGTAGACGAAATTGTATTAAATTACTTCCGATAACAATACATCAAGTAATATTTCTATTATTTAACTAGATCTTATGCGAAAGTATTGTTGGTCGTTTCAGTTTCAGGCATAAAAATAACATCATGTATGTGTTAACTTGTCGAGAAATAATGTACTTTTGCAAGTATTTGCTCTATTCACATTCAGCAGGATATGATAACTGTGATAGATATTTCCTCCTTGCCAAGAATGTTTTGGATGACTATGACTCGACAGAGTAGCACAGCTGGCAGGTCAAAATTATAATTTCATATTGTATTCTTGACTTCTTTATTTTTGAATTTCAATTAGCTAGCTTTACTTTGTAACCTATGATGGTTTTAATTCTATTTTATATTTGTTTACTATGTTGTGATTTATTTAGTTTAACTTATGTTGAACGTATGTTCCTGTAATAGTACAGCAGTTTTGTACTTCAACACTGAGATTGCGAGTGATAAGAAACAAGAAAATATCACGGAATAATTAAATTATGCCTCGACGGGATTATAAATATTTTTTTTAATTAAAACAAACGCCAAGCCTTAATTAATTTACATGCGGCACGATTTATACTAAGCTTTGAACTGCTATGTTTTATTATTTGTATGTAGGTAATGTTTTATGTTACCACCTAACAACAAAATGCCGACAATCATTATTATCATAATAAAATATGTATGAACATAAGATATAATAATAGAAAATGATCACACATGGCACACATGTGCAGAAAAACTTTTTACTAATCTAAGCTATTTTTGTTACAGGCAAAGCTCTTGGAATCTTCGCATGCTTGGCTCGGCGCCTCCACATCTTCGATTGCTGGTAAGTGTCAATATGATATTGTATGCTATTGTTAATTATTAAATTTTATATTGATGCCTTCAGATTTCTGTTTCTACTTTTGGCACTTTGCTCTTTTTTCTGACTTTCCAAACTTTAATATGAAGCACATTTTGCGCATTTATTAATAACTTAAATATCAATATGATATGAATCATCTGAGTAAATGTTTATTCATATGGTATACATACATAATTTTATTTTGTTCGAATGAGTTAATTATATTTGTACATTAAAAGGGGAATTTTCGCCAGTCATTGCATTGCATTTTTCATAAACATACACGTTGAACTCTGTGAAGTAAATAAGTAATACTTATTCTTAGCTAGACTTCTTAAGAGTAAGGCAGGAAATTGCATTCTAGCCCCATGGGGCCAAATTATCATAAGAAATTTACAACTAATTTTCCCCTATTAATTAATAATACTGAATTATTTATATACACCTTTGGCATTGTTTGAAATTTAAATTTCTTATGCAGGTATTGATTACAGAAATGAATTGTCAATCAAGCATTTTTGTTATGTTCTTTTTGAAGTAACGGTGGTCGATAGCCGAGCGTCCTGCCGTTCTATAAACAATTAAAATCATAACAAAAGAAATTCGAATAACAAAGTGGTTAAATAAATTAGGAATTCCAGATGCGATGCTATAATACAAATGCTCGTTGGGCCGGAGGCCTGTAATGGAATCATTAATGAAGTGTAGTTGAAGTCGTCGAACGAATCATTGATGATGTGTGTGTTGAATTTGTATTACGAATCACACAAGCGGTAATCACTATATGCATAATTAAAACTATTATCTATTTAATTAAAATTATTTGTAGCGACTGCTTTATTAATTATTTTATACGATTGATTTGTAATCACGCTTTTTCGTAACATATTATCGATAATAACTAAAAACTAATTAATTTTTGACACGCCTGAAAATATGATTAATTCAATTTAGACTAAATTAATTTTTCATTGCGGCTTCTTGTAATTTTCAGCCCTACAAATAAATTGAATTATTTGTTGTAGTTTTACAGACTCTGCAAGTCAAAAATTGCTACCTAAAATTGGCCAAGTTTTCTCATTAGTTTTATGTTTGTTTTAAAGTTGTTTGCGTTTCTTTTTCGTATTATTAGCGATTCACGGAGTCGATTAGATGTTTCTTGCTGCAGTTCGTAGCCATACAGTTCTGCCATTATTTATTAAATATATTGCGTTTGCAACAACACCAGCAGCATTTTATAGCTTTATTTTATAGGCTGATTTGGCGTATTAAGTGTGCGTCTTGTAGTTAGTTACAGCACATACATACTTATGGGTATGGGATGCAGTGTGCGAGTTTGTGGGTGGCCGACGTGCCGTTCATTATTCGAGAAACCCGACTTCATTTCAATCTTTTCTCTCCATTTACATGATTAATTTTTATTTCGTTTCATATTGCGTTTAATACCACCAGCCAGTTTTGTTCTTCTCTGATGGCTGATCAGGAGTGGGACTTGAGACTGTTTAATAATTTATTTTCACGTCGACCATTCTTCCACCTTCCCCCAGCACACTTTTTTCTTTTTCATTCTTTAATTTCATCCTAATTTATTATTTATTATTTCTTTGATACATTTTGATTTGTTTTCAGTTTTATTTTTATTTTATGTGTTTTTTATGATTTTTTTCTATTAGATTATCCCTTATTAAAGCTAAAAACACCAACGTGGACACAAGACCAACTGAAAGAAGCCATCGATGCGGTAGTTAGGCAAAAAATGCGCTTCACGCAAGCATCCCAGAAATATGGGATACCAAAAGGCACATTGTACGATAACATATTAGGCAAGACTAAACGAATGGCGGTTTTAGAGGAAGCAGGTTTGACGTCGATCGAAGAAAACGCGGTGTTAGAATTCTGTTGCGATGTGTCAGTTTCCCCGTATAATCGACGCACAAAAAAATCGCTCGCTTGCGTCCTGCAATATGTCGAAACTTTGCGGCGAGCGCGCGATCCTGAATTTATCTTCGCAGGACTTTCCGGTTATCGATGGTGGTGGGCTTTTTGTAAGAAGCACAGCATCGTTTCACTATACTACGAGTTTTCTTCCGGTGACTCTCCGGGTTCCAAACCCGATGTGAAAATTGAGGTGTTTTCAGATGATACTCCAATCAAAAATAGCAAAAATAAAGATAAAGACCATAACCAAAACAAAAGCAAGAGTAAAGTCTGACAGATACATTCCTTTCGTTATTAAGACTGATTCGATATTTTCTTTTAAATTTGGACAAATATCCTTATTTCGGTCTCGCTCAATTTTGATATTGTTTATAACTTTTATATTAATTTAGTTATTCGTCGATTTTCCAGATGAAAAAACTTGCACCATGCAGTCAACCCTTTTATAATTTGCAATTTCTAAATTGTAAACAGTGCATTTGATATGAAACTCTCCTGTTACCTGAAAATGGAATTTCACAATCTGCACATCAGTAATCTATTGGGGGCGCATGGTATATGCAAATATAATTAAGATTTTAGCAATTCCATTTAGTTTAATGCGTTGCGCATTATTTAGTAAACATTGCAGACATTCCGCACAAATTGTTATTTGGATAACAATTAAATCTATATGATAAACTTCGCAAACGTATCAAACGTGCTTCCTCTAAATATAAATGATGCAATATTAGGTTTATTAATAATTTTATAAGCGAAATTAGCTAGCTAGAGCAAAACATTTCACTTCAGTACAACAGTAGGTACATTCTGTACATATACATTTATTAATTACAATTACTCTAGTTTATGTTTGTGTATATGTTTGAATAGTTAGTGTTTTATATAACTAATACACATAGGCATAGACAGTCAGAATGCACAAACAAACACACCAACTCACATACGTGTACCGTGTACCTATATGAAGAGAAATGAACAGAAACACAGCGAAATAACGTTTGCATTTATGTGAGCTATATTTATGCATCTAATTACATAGCTAATAATGCCTGCGTGTTGTGTATGATTGTATTCTCTGACATGCAATATTGTATTACATGTTTAGTTTAGTTACATTTATTTTTACTCATTATTTTATGTTTGCTACATGTCGTATTAGTTATTGCGAGTTGAGTAAACGACTGGCATGGTAAACCAACATTATAAAACATATGTTACAACAATTGTTTTTTTATTATTTATATATCATTATTATAACGCACTTTTATAGGCAAATTTCTACAAATGTATTGTCTACACTTACACACACCAACACAACATGTTGCATTAAATGATAAATAAAAACGCGATTATTCCTTAGGGTAAAGTAGGAAAGGAAGAAATTTATATTTGTATAATGCGAATAGCTTTCATTATTGTTGGCTCATTATTTTAATGGCCGTAAATTAGATATTATTTGTTATTGCTTGTTCCTATAACAAACATCTGCGGAATTTGTTAGTTAGTTTCTTTCTAAACACAATGCTAACCATTTTAAAACGCTTTTCCTTAAAGTATGCTCTTCTAATTGGATAAACATTAATTTGCGTTTGTACAAATGATTGTTTTATTATTAATAATAAGTTAATAGCATAGGAATTTATTGAAAATTTGTGACGTTCAAAGCAATAATTTTGTTTTTAATTTAATAATTATTATTTTCCTGAAAACTATTATTACTATTGACGAGCATGCGTTTATTTCTATATAATTAATGATATGTTAAAAATATATTAGTAGTTTTAATTTGAAGCAACTCTACTTTGTTATGAGACAAAGCGACTAGAAATAATCATTCCAGAAAATTATAAATTATATGACAGAAGTTCATACCATTAAGTTTACATCGTTAATGATATTGTATTAATTAATATTCTCTGCGTTTAAATCAATAATTTTATGTGATTATTAACAATAAATTGCAAAACATGTTCCAAGAAATATATGAGCAATTGTTTTAATAATGATAAACTATAAAGTAATGTCTTTTTCTAATGACACAGTATTAAACTAACTTGCCTACTTATTCTTTAACTGTTTATAATTATCCATCATTATTCTATACAATAGTAAAACAAAACTAATTCAATTCGTCGATTTATATTTAAATATTTAAATATATTCTTCTTTATTTTACAAACATAAAACAAGAAAGTAGTAATTTTAAGTGCATTATCTGTATCAATTATACATTTCCTGGAAGGAATGCGCAAACAAGTTGGGAACATCCCTGCCTTAATCATTCTTGTGTCTTCTTTTTATTTGTTTCAGACAAAAACAACTTTTTTTAAACTATTGGTAAACTATTTATTTTTTAAATTTTGTCGTTATTTGCTTTCTACATAATTAAGAATACAAAATGGCAGTTTGTTAAATGTATACTGAGTGAAAATAATTTTTTCAGCCGACAGCTACCAGTACCAATTGCAGTCCATGTGGCAGAAGTGTTGGAACACGAACCAAAGTCTCGTCCATAACTTGCGCTTCCGTGAGAGAGGTCCCTTAAAGTCCTGGCGGCCGGAGACAATGGCCGAGGCGATTTTTTCTGTACTTAAAGAAGGATTATCGTTATCACAAGCAGCGCGAAAATACGATATCCCTTACCCAACATTTGTCCTGTACGCAAATCGAGTACATAATATGTTGGGTCCTTCAGCGGATGGAGGTTCGGGTGAGTTCCAATTTCGAGAAATTTTCTTTCTTTCCACTTCTGAGTTCAAGTTTTAACAATTCAATGAATGAAAACTGATACTAATAGAATTTATTGTTTGGCAATTCAAGCAGATCTGAGACCGAAGGGAAGGGGACGACCGCAAAGGATCCTGCTAGGAGTGTGGCCTGATGAACATATTCGAGGAGTTATTAGAGCAGTAGTCTTCAGAGATTCACATCAAATCAAAGAAGAGCCGCACATGAGTTATCCCCGCATACATGTAACTTAGCAAACTTTTTTCGTTTTTCATCTATTAATTGAATGATTATTTAGGATGGTGTAAGCAGTGTACAAAATTACCCGACAAGTAACTGCAGCAATGGATCTGATCCGAATGTATCACCTGGTGCAGCAGCAGCCGCAGCAGTCGCCGCCGTCGCGCATGGCCTAAGACAACAAATGTGCAGCATGGTGGCGGCAGCGCAGCACGCAAGCACCGCACACGACACGAATCCAGTCGCGAGTCTCGTCAATTCACTTGCGTTAGCCGGACATTGCGGGTCAGTCTCAATGCCCAGCAATGGCATCCCGCCGATGAGCATAAACCAAATGACATCAATGAGTCACATGACGTCGATGCGAATGGCTAGTCCTGCCGGCAGCATTCAGGATCTGCGGATAAGCCCGGCTGGCTCGGGTCTTGAAAGTCCGATCGCATCACCGTTGGGACTGACCGTCTCGAGTACGATGGACAGCGCGCTCAACCTAGGCATGGGCAACAATATGGATGTGGGCATTGGGTCGGGGATGACTTACAAGCCGAATCGTTCGAATTTCACGTCACCGCGGCCCGAGAATCTCTTCCAGGAGGACATCGACGAATTGGTGAAACCGATACATGCGACGACTCCTCGTCCCAAAGACGCTATGGCTTCCATTAAAATGGAACCAATGACGGAATGTCGAGGCGAATGAATGCAAGCCGTTTTAAAATGTAATGTGATAAATTATTATTAATATGCCATCATTCGTACTGCAAACTAGTTTATCGAGAGCGTCGTGAGCGTCAAGATATTATACATTAGAACTTTGAGATTTATTGATAATCCAATCAATTGTTAGTAGTGTTTTAACAATTATTACCTACGATATTAATTAAATTATTAAACCTATTGATGCAATCTCTACGTAAATATACGGCGATGCTATTTGTAAATAGTTTGCATTGTTACAAATGATATAAAAAATCTATGGTGTCTAATATAATATATTTCTTCATTTAATTTTAGTTTTATTGTTAAGGTATTCGAAATTTTAGAAACTAGTGAAGAAACCATTTTTGGACACTTTTTATAAAACAAATGAAATTTATCTAGCCAAAGTTTCGGCCAGTTCTATGTATAAAAGACTGTTGTGTATATGTATACAATTTTTCTAAATTCAAAATTAGAGTGGATATTTTCAAAAATGCTGTATTTTAATAATTATTTTATTACGATATAAAGTGAACGAACGAACATGTGACGAAGAAAATGACAAACGAGAAAGAATCACATCACATTTAAAACTGGAATTATTGCATACATGTGTACGAAAACATTCCCCATTCGCTCTACGACAATCCTGATAAAACCTAAACATATTTCACATTGGTAAATAAATAAATATTAACTAATACGGCTTAATGGAAAGAACAAGTCGATTGAACAAAACACACTTTGCTGCGTCAATCTCTCTGTACCTACTTACTTATGTAGATGGTTCAAGTTCAGTGAATGCTTCTAGTTTCTTAGCGTATTGTAGACAAACGAAAACATGTATTGGGCCCAAATTAAATATTACAAGAAGAAATAGAGACGAGCAGGCACAACAAACTTGTTACAAATTACAAATGCAATAATGAAATATTCTAAAATATGGATTTTAGCCAGGCACCTGTACACATTATACAAATTTAAATTGTTTAGTTTCTCATTTCATTGAATTTTATTTCATCATTTCATTACTTCGTTTTAGTGAGTGTACAGATGCGCGATTTGTTTTGAAGACTAAATTATTATATTTTTACTTAATAATTTATTATATTTAATTGTATTTTATTTCTATTTATTTTAATTAAGTCTCGCTTTGTTTATGTGAATAAAATTGAGCAATTTTATATTTATGTTCGTTTCGTTTCGATGCCTGAAAATCATCAAGAGGACATAATAAAATTGATATACGGATGTACACCAAAGTCATTTTTCATTAGCTAACTCATGTACAAAAAGAAAACTAATATAAAATAATAGAAACAATGAACGCAGCAGCGATGATGATTGAACACATGAAAATATGAAGACATTGACACAAGAAATAATATATATTACTAACAAGTGTTGTATTGTTCATTACTCAATTGAATTATTGTAAATAAATTAATGAACGTAATGAAGTGTCGATCGTATACATATAAATAGATATTAAAACATAATTAATTACATTATAATATTACAAATGAAAGTATAAATATAAATAGAATATATTATTATTAATATGCAAATAGATATACAACAAATCGCTGCATTTTAATTAGTGCAATATAATTGATAAAAGAAACTTTCGTTTGATACATTGTGCGAGTTTAGCATCTTAAGATTGAGAAAAATAAGTTGACTGCTGAAAGACATTTATTCATGCTGAAGCGCATAATGTCAAACGAAACATACACATTGAAATGGTCAGTTTTTAATCAGTATTTCAACTGGTCTCTGAAATGATATACATAATATTTATTTTAGTTGATAACATATTGTAATTAAATTATGTAATTGAACAAGAACGAATAGAATTGTATAATACTACCTATTATAATAGCAAGCGCTTTATTAGCTTCTGTGTTATTCGGGTTTGGTCATTATTGATTGATTGGTCATATTGTAAATTTGATATTAAATTGAAGCATTGAAAATGTTGAATAAATTAATTAATTATTAGAATCAAAATTATAATTACTTAAAATGTGTATATAAATTAAATGTATCGAACCCGAACTGTAAACGATAAAAACATAAAGCGCACGAAGCTTGATTTTCCTATTTGTTTAAAAGATTTTTATTTAATTTTAGTTAATTACGCTATGCCAAATGTATCATATATGTTATACAAATAGAAACTATTTCTAGGTGTTGTGTATGAACACGAAATGACTCAAGCGTAGTGCAACTGCCTGTGAAATCTGTGAACAATGTTTTCAACCTGAACAAACGGAAAAATTCGTAGTTATGTTATAATTCAAATCCACACATTTATAGCACACACTTTAAATTGATAATTTATTAATGAATTTCTTAAACTTAAAATAAATAGTCTGGAAACATTTGCAATGATGAAATTTTTACCAAAAATAAAATTGACACTAAGCCAACAAGATAAAAATTAATATTAAATTATTTTTGTGATTTGTTTAGATAATGTAATAAAAACAAAATGAAGATAGCATATGAAATAATGTACAAAATTTATTATTAGTTATGAATTAACTTGTAAATTTAGCGAGTACGATTTAAACAAACATTACGCATTCACAACATAAATGAAAGAAACATGGAGAGAAGAAAGAGAAAATGTAATATGCCTTCCTGCCATTTAAGGGTCTACCAAGCTGATTGTCTTTAAATAATGAATGTTGTGGCGTGATACAAAAAAATGAGAAAAAATACCACAGACAAAATTAATGTATTTTCAAAAAGTGGCCTTTGAAATTTTGCTTTCGGACTTTGTAAAATAAGATATGCTATAAAAATTGAAGTTTGGCTCTCACAAAAACTAGCATAAAGCTTTCTAATCGGCGTTTCCGACGTGATGATCCTTGATCCTTTCAACTAGAAGACATAGGTTTACATTATATTTAGCTTTGGCTAATCACTTATAGCTATGTTAGATTTGGAGTTGAAATTGTTAAGTTCGAAATTGTTTACTAGGCTTTCATGTGTTCAAAAGTCAAGTAGTAAGTGCCTTCCAAAACTATGTGACCACTTAAGTCATCCGAGTTACTAAATTTGTAAAAATTAAACAAAATTGAGACAAAATTACGTAATTTTGATCAGTTTACGGTATGGTATTACCCTGAATGGCAAGTTCTTTTTTCATATCTCTGTAAAAATTATATTTGTAAAAGTATAAGTATAAGGATATATTATAACTTAAATGACTATTAAATTAACGATATCGTATAAGCAAAATAAGCGAAAGTGATGAGATATTGGCATTTTAGATTTTTTAGAAATTGAGATGATGAGAGACATTTGAAGTTTATCGAGATTTAAATTAATTCGACAAAAAATTATTACTGATTATGACGAAATTGTATGCACTCCAAAATTCAGGTGAAAGCTTTATTTTAACATAACGTATACCATAAATAAATGGATAAGAATGAATAATGAAATAAACATAAAATAGATTGATGTTAGTGCAAAATATGATATGATAACATAGCATACTACATTATTATTATAAAATAGCGTCTTTATAGTCAGTATGCAATAATTATACTATTTATCAGTGCAGTTACAGTTGTGCTACAGTTACATTACAGTTTAGGAAGAGTTTGATGGCCCTGTTCTATACAAATTGCAACTTTGTATCAAGTCATCAATGCGGCAGCAGCAGCAGCATTTTACATCAATTGTTTTCTCTCTTGTTTCTTCAAATTATGTATTTCCTTTTTTATACCTGCATTATACATAATACTATTATCTTATAGAAGATTCACGATAATTTATTATGTCGTTTCAAGTAATAACGATAAGCGATTATGCACAATATTATTTTATGTCTGTATGGTAAATAAGAATAAATTATAAAATTTGAAATATTACCCCCAACTTCTTATTTCCAATGCCTTTTAATTAAATTTAATTCAACAAGTACGCGAAGCATGGCCAAGCGGGCCAGTAATAAATTTTTTTTTAAATTATGGCGCGATAAATTAATTTGTTAGAACGGCGACACCACGTAGGTCGCATTTGCATTATTTTGAAGCAAAGGTTCCTTTATAGATGACGCTAGCAAAATTCAAAATTTTGAATTTAAATTCTAGGACGCATGCTCAACTGGCAGTCTGCCTCGCAGTCTACCACTAATTCAAATCGTTGAAAATTCCCTGCTCAAAGTGAAAAACACCAAATTCTTCAGTGCGTGCCATATTGGTGTAGTTGTTAATTTATTAAAAACCTTTGATTTCATGGATTTGCAGCTATTTCATTCCTTAATACAAATTAAAGAGGTAATTAAACTACACTTTATTTAATCAATGCCATCGGGGTGCAGTCAGAACATTCATACGCATTATGTTATTGATTAGCTGATCAGAACTAGGCCAAGCAGCACTAAGGCCAAGCCAATGTTTATTATTGTTAATGGGGATTTTATTTATTTATTAGACTTCATTATTCAAACAAGATAAATCTGTAAGTTGACTTAAATTAGCTGTTAGTGAGCACTAATATTTTTTAAGAAATCTTAGTTTAGTCTAAATTTAATCATTTAATTAGTGGGTGTATTGCGAATAAAACTATTTAAATCACATTTTGAATAAAAAATTATTTATAGATTTAACAAGCAAGTAGTGTTAGCGACCGCACACGTTTAAGTTTAATATAAAGAAGTTCATTGTAGGAACAAGTTTGCTGATTCAAGTAAATTACAATATTGTTTATTACATTAATTCTTGAAAGTCTCAGGTTTCATAAATGTGCTTAAATCGTATTTTGTATAAAATAACAAGCTTACAATACTGCGCATTGTTTTTAACTTTAAACTAGACTTCAATTAATTATAAATAGCACTTCAGTTAGTAATAGCAAGACTTCAATGCTTCAATCTGAAGTTCATTTTGCATTTATATTTATACTGTTCATGTAACAAGAATCAGTTTTTATAGTAATACATTCGTAAATTGTGTACAGAATGGCAGGTGAGGTAATGGCCAATGGTACTAAAGAAAAGTGGGATCCTGGTAAGAATATAATGGATTTGTTGGCTGTATTTTACTTTTCATATTCACATTGCAATTTTATAAACTTTAGTTTCTTAACATTTTATTATTTGAATTTACGTTTGAATGCTGATTAATTGTTCGTTGTTAGTAAGTTAGTATTTAGAAGTTTTAGTAGTTAATAAATTTACTTTTATCATTTGTAATCAAAATCAATAAAGTGCAATTCTGAAGGAAAACTTTTACATTCACTATACAGCTTTATCACGACTGTTAACATCATTGCAACAAGCAAGTGAATTGCCATCATCCGAAGAAGAACTCGGCTTTCTGAGCGACTTATTGCAGTCGAAAGAGTTGCACGCATTAGTAAACGTACATAATAAAATCATCAGCAATGGATCGAGCGACAAATTCTTTCCGATGCTCTCGACATCAATGCACGTCATGTTTGACGTCCTCGAAGTCTTGGCGAGTAAAACACATATATCTGAAGACTGCAAGGAGCTATTTCATTTGCTGCAGAAACCACATGTTCAAGTTGTTATTTTGTACTGTGATTTTTACATATTTTGTAGCAATTGTGAATTTTAGGGGGTACTCTGCGCACACGATGCTGTAGCTCAAAAAGATTATTATCCACATTTACCGGATATACCAGTGGAAGCTGATGAAGATGAAGAAACCATCAAGATTGTTCAACTTGTTAAAAGTAATGAACCTCTGGTGAGTCAACAAAATACACTTTTACCTTTTAAATTTAAATGAACTTTTATGAATGCTAAAAACAATGACATTTAATGCAAAAATAAAAATAGATTTTAAAATAGAGAAATAGTGCGATCTAATATTATTCACACACACGATATCTGTTTGTTTGCTTGCAAAGTCGGGCGCTCAAAGTGCTGAGCCGATAGTTGTAAGTACATTTGGTTTTGGCGCTAAAAAGAACTAGTAGCTGATAAAAAATGGCATTGCTGCCTTGTGTCTAGTACCTTTCAAATCTTAAATTCTCATCTTATGCACCTTTAGAAAAACCTTTACAAAACCACTTTGACTTAACAATCGCACATTTTATTTATTTATGAATTATCTAGTTAATTGCAACTAATCGCTGTTAATAATTAACAGGGAGCAACCATCAAGACTGATGAAGAAACGGGCAAGATTGTGATTGCTCGCGTTATGCATGGCGGCGCAGCCGATCGTTCTGGATTGATTCATGTTGGCGACGAAGTTGTCGAAGTGAACAATATCAACGTTGAGGGAAAAACACCAAATGATGTTTTAGCTATTTTAGTAAGTATATTCAGAGCGATAAAAATATGCGGCATTGTCTCTTAAGCATAAACATTTCAAGATTTTTAAATGAGCCAATTCCAACATTTTTTAAAATTAATTGTTGGAATTAAATAAAAATAAATAGTTAAAGAATCATTGCCAATTTTTGCAAAATCTGCAGAGAAATTAAACTTCATTATTCAATTTTTGATAAGATTTCGAAATTTATGAATTCAGATGTTTAATAAAACTAATGATATCTAACTCAAACCAGAAGAAAATGATTTAATTAAATAGTAATAATTCAACAAGAGAAAATGTGCAAATTTTGAATCATTTTGATTGTTGTGTTGCTAATTTGTTATTTTTATAGCAAAATTCTGAAGGAACGATAACATTCAAGCTGGTTCCAGCAGATAGTAAGAACACAATACGCGAAAGCAAAGTGCGGGTTCGCGCGTATTTCGATTACGATCCAACCATCGACCCATATATTCCATGTAAAGAAGCAGGTTTGGATTTTCTCAAAGGAGATGTTTTACATATCGTCTCACAAGATGATGCTTACTGGTTATTACCTACAACTACCTTTCGAAAGAATTTATTTTATTATTTAAGATTTTTTACATTTGCAGGTGGCAGGCACGTAAAGAAGGCGATAGAAACATGCGCGCTGGGTTGATACCAAGTCGCGCGTTGCAAGAGCGTCGCATTATTCACGAACGTACTCAAATCATCAAAGAAAACGAAGGTACAATTCCAATGTGAATGGAACCGCTTTTAGCTTTTACCTTTGTGCTCACATTTCATACAATTAAACACCAATGATACACAAATATACTGCACACTTCATCAAATCATTCGACTAACAAACATCGTGGCCGTAGGGCTGTGCTCTGTTTCAGCTTTACCTGTGCTTTCCTGCAATCACTTCCCGAAATCCCCTGCCTGTAAAACCCGAACTAAAAAGATTATGTATGAAACAGTCGAGAACGACGATTTCGACCGTGAGCAGATTCCCACCTATGAAGAAGTCGCCAAGTTATACCCGCGGCCGGGTATCTATCGGCCGATTGTGTTGATAGGTGCGCCTGGCATCGGCAGGAATGAGTTGCGACGGCGGCTTATCGACACTGATCCCGAAAAATACAAAAGTCCCATACCATGTAAGCCAACTTTACAATTTACATTTACATTTTTTTGCGGTAAAATTTAAAATAAATGTATCGTAGATACGAGTCGCCCAATTCGACCTGGTGAAGTAAACGGCAAAGAATATTATTTCGTAACGCGTGATATGATGGAGGAAGATATTGCAAGCGGTAAATTAATGGAGTATGGCGAGTACAAAGGCAATTTGTATGGCACTTCTTGCGAAAGTGTCAAATCATTGGTGAATTGCGGACAAGTTTGTATACTCAATCCGCACTATCAAGCGCTCAAAATGCTTCGAACGCCTCAATTGAAGCCGTATATCATTTACATTAAGCCGCCGCCTCTGGACATTTTGAAAGAGACTAGGAATGCTTTGCATGCTCGCTCCACTTTTGATGTGAACAATTCGAGAGGTTTCACTGTAAGCAACCATTACAATTACAAGTTTTGTTATTGATTATTATAAAATGTTATTGCTTGTAGGATGAAGAATTTAGAGTGATGATGGTATCGTCGCAACGCATTGAGTTTTTGTACGAACACCTATTCGACGAGCAAATAATGAACGCCGATCTAGCGATAGCATTTAGTCAGCTGTTATCTGCAGCCAATAGGGTTGAAACTGAACCACTTTGGGTACCTGCTTCATGGGTGCAATAAATTGCGCATCTATCTCATTAACATTGAATTCTTTATGTTTGTTCATTCATGTGCTAAGTGCTTCATTCAAAGCAATCTTAGATAGATAGATAGGGATAAAAACCAAACAATATCAGTATTCCGCTAGCCTAGCGGTCAAAGTCTCACTTTTGATGCGCCATTGATATTCTTATAATGTATATTCATATTACAGATTTATAACGTATAGATATTACTATTTTTGCTTGTTATATTAACTGAAATTATCTCTGATTGATTCAAAGGGTCAAAGTAAGATATTAAAAATAAAAATTGAAAGAAAAGGGTAATTTACAAAGGAGTTGCCTATAAAATTCTACTAAAGTATATTAAATAACTAACAAATAAATACAGAGTGATCGAAAATTATTGAAGCTCTCAATGATTTTCAATCAGTCTGTAGTTATTGAATAGACTTTAGCCTTGCTAATTGTTAAATAAAATTTTAAAAAATACGTTAAATAAAAATAACTACAAATAGGGATAATAATTAGATTCTAATGAAATTGTTAAATCTATATATCACTAGCTACTAACTAAAAAGAAAGTATTTAACATTATGTGTTACCACTGCCAATATGTGAACATTATTCATGAGTTTTAGTTAGTTCTAAAGCAAACAAATAGAAGTAATTCACAGCCACGTTTTTATTTGCAATAGCATGATCAATGTACATTATCAAAGACAAACAAATTCACGTTATGTAATATAAATCAATTGTGTTACACCACTGGTTACTGCAATGTGCAGTCCATACATGGCTAGTAATTAAAGGGTGAGACACAAATCACTATAATTTTGCCTTAGTTAGGGTTTAGAAAGTTGTGTGCCATCACTTAATATCCATTGTGCCAATTCAATCTTTGGCATTATTGCGGAAAAATAACGAACGATTCATTTTTGTGTGTAATCTAGTTATTTAATAACCGAATTATACAAAAAAAAATCATTTAAATATTACGACTAAATGGTTTGAATATTTCTCCATGTGTCTCCCGAAGGTTCCGCGGCAATAGGACATGCTTGTGCTGTTATACTTCGTTCCATTTTTTGCAAGCGGCAATTTTGAAGGAACACTGCCAAGGAATGGTAATAACCCTGCAGTGTCCATGTCTCATTATGTGTGCCGGAAGATAATTGAAGCAGTTGCTTCCGCGCACTTCCACATCGACTATGAAGCTCGGTCATCATGCGTGGAGGCACTAACATGTCAGCAAGGCCGGAAATAAACAAAGTTGGTACGCGTAAATGAAGCACCTTGTATATTGACGTAAACTGAAACCATACGCAAATTTATAAATGTATAGGTAGATTGAAGATGCATACTTTATTCTTGTAACAGAATAATGGTAAGTAGTTTAAAAGCCTCCACTGCAAAAGCACTTTTGCCATATCAGGAATACTTGAAAATGTGTTTTCAACAACCAAACACCAAATTTTGTCTGCATACTCAACTCTACTTGCTAGGTCAATAGCAACAGCTCCACCTTAAACAATTTATTATGTTGTCTTACTCAAATTACCAAGTAATAAATCATACCCAAAGACCTTCCAAATACAATAATTTCGTTATGATTAATATCAGTTCTTGTGAACAAATAGTCAAGACTAGCTCTTGCATCCATGTACAAGCCTTCTTCAGTAGCATTGCCTTCAGATAAGCCATATCCCCTATATTCAACAAGCAATATATTACAATGCAGATTGTGATAGAGACCAACACAATTCTGCAGCCTATGTCCTATATTTCCAGCATTCCCATGAAAAAAGATTATTGTTGGTGAATGTTGCTGCCTTTCCCTTGGCTGATGAATGAAAAACATTTCAATCTGAGTGCCATCAATAGATTTTGTTTGGACATGTTCATAGGGCAAGTTGTACATGGATGGTACAGGTATAAACACCCGTGAATGACTGGGTAACTCTGGATAAAACAGGAAATAGTCCTCCGCGTGATATAAAATGCCTGCAATCACACCTTGTTATCAGTTTGTAAACTCGTTTTAATTGTTTTCTGTGTGATACAAACCTGCTGCAGCAAATACAAGTAGTAAGACAGCTACAGTGCCTCCATATAAATAGTATAAAATAAAACAGAGTAGTAAGACAAGACCAGAATATGCCCAAATTTTCAACATAACATTGCACAGTACACTAAACACACGACTTGTACGCACATAGTTTCCCATTGTAACTGATTAATTGTTCAATTATTTCGTTTACAGTCGTAGCAAGTTTTCATGTTGTTTGATTCTACTTGCTGAAGTAAACATGAAGAGAATGAAGGGTCAAAAATAAGATTAATCAATTTGTAATCAAGGGGATTTGTTTTTCATTAACCTAATCTCATACTAATCTAAAGTTTACGTTTTCGACTAGTTCCTAGTACGCTTGCGCCACGACTTGTGCTCAATTTTCGCATAGAAATCCGCAAAATTCGAGGAAAATTTGATAGGATTCTATTTCGACCGCTTCGGCCCAAGGACTTTACATTTTCAATAAAAACTTTCTTATATAATATATTCAGCTAGCACTATTTATGATCAAATAAAATAAAATGTAAGTATAAAGATTAAAGAATATCATCAATCTAAAACTATTTTGGAATAAATTTAATAATGTTTTAATAACTCTAAAAGTTCTTGTTGTTCTCGTTCTTTTTCAAGTTGCTCTTGATACAAATTGATTAAAATATCTTGGAATCGTTGCCGCAATGCATGATTCTCAATATTTTCGATTTCTGACTCTTGTTGCTGCCTGCGTGTTTTCAATGCAGCTAATTCATTCTGTATTTCGTCCAAACGTAATTCAATATTTGTCTTAGACAAATTCATTGACGAGAAAGGAACACTGGAAGAATTATAGAAATCCATGTCGTGAATCATGTTTGATGAATTATCAACAGACTGGAACATTTCATTTGAAAATTCTGTCAGCATTTTATTTCCCATAGAGGTATTCTGAAAATATCAACAATTTTTGTCAGTTTATTTAATTCTTTGATTGAATATAGTTTACTAACCAATGCTGAGTTTGAGTCAGTCATTCTGCTATCCGAATTCTGACTGTTATCATCAACATCAAGAACATGCAAAGTTGCATCTTCTTCATCTGAATCACTAACCGCCCCACCAAAAATATCATGCTCAGCAAGATTGGCAGTTTCTGGTGGTTCTGTTTTGATAACAGTTCCTTTATTCACTTTATTTTCATCATCTTCATTGATTACTTCCCACTTGATACCGATTGCATCATTGTCAATTCTTAGAAGTCTCTTTACTTCTTTTTCAATTTCGGGTGCTTCCACATATTTCTTCTTCAATGTTTTTCGGAATCGTCTTTTGCGAATATTTTTAGCTGGGGGTGTAACACCATGGGGCCATAAATACTTCTTATCAACTTTGAGTGAATCTTTCTTCTTGGTTTTCTGTGGTGATTCCTCATCTGTTACTTGATCATCTTCATAGCGACAGAGGAGCATTTGGCAAATGTCTGCAGTTTTGTAGAAGCCTTTTGAGTCAATGGTTTTTAATGATTCAACAACAGTTGGTAGGTCAACAACTTTAGCAGGCAACAGCCAATGATCTATTCTTACTTCACCATGCCTCATATCATTCTCTATTTTAATACCAAAGCGGTCTTTCATCATTGTATTGTTTCTTATTGTTTCGCGTAATACTCGAGCTGGTTCCTGAAATATTGTTAGATTGAAGGTGGGCATTGTACGAGTTTGCCAATAGCAACTTTAGTGATCAAACATTTTGGTTAACTTACAATGGGAAGACGCAAAACAAATTGAGATTCTAATTCTGGTTGATCCATGATTAATTATTATAATATATCAAATAAATGCTAAAACAGTAAATAAAACTAAACACTACGTGCTATGTGCACTGCAGGCACTAATGGGCACTACCTCGGCTCACAGGCTACTACTAGTACTCAAGGTCTCTAATAGACTCTCTAGTAGAACTAAACTACTTGGACAGATGGCGCTCATAAAATTTGAAATTAAAATTTAAAATATGGAGGCAAAACATGACGGAAAATTTATCCAGCAGGATGAAATCAATCATTCAATCCTAATGAATTTGAAATTTAAACTTGTTTCATGTTCAAGTTTTGGTTTGTGAGTTACCCGAGTTTTTCTGCGACCTTGTTTCCTTTCAGTTGTTTTTCGGGAATATTAGGAGAGCCCTAACATTGACGACAATAGTGTCGGGGAAGTAGAAGATCATGATTTTGCGCATTTTCTTTTGCCACTTTCCTCTAATTCTAATAGTTTGCTTTTAAGGGCGTTTTTGGTGTTGTTTCGAAGATTTTTCGCGAATATCTAGAACGTAATTAATAGTTAGGGCAAGAGTGTCTTCAGGGAACTTAAAGGTAATTAATTTTTGTGTCTTTTTTGTATTTAGGACTTTTCTGCATCTCCCATAGTTTGCTTGTTAAGGCGATTTTTGTCTGTTTTTCGGTGGTTTTTCGGGAATATCTGGAAAGCTCTAATAGTTAGGGCAAAAGTGTCTTCAGGGAACTTAAAGGCAATTAGCTTTTGCGTTTTTTTTGTATTTAGGACTTTCCTGTAACTCCCATTGTTTGCTTGTTATGACAATTTTTGTCTTTTTTCGGTGGTTTTTCGCGAATATCTGGACAGCCCTAATAGTTCGGGCAAAAGTGTCTTCGGGAAACTTAAAGGCAATTAATTAGTTTAAGAATATGATGTGAAACTTAAGTTTGAGCTTTTAGTTTCAGAGATATCGCCTTTTTTCTGTGACGCGGCACTTTTTCTGCAATGGAATTTTCAACTTTGGAGGCGCTTTTCATAGGGCAATAGTGGACCCACAAAATCGGAACCAGCGTCAAACGATAGATAATTTAATGTAGTTTCAGAGTATGGTGCGTAAGTTAAGTTTGGACTTTTAGTTTCGGAGATATAGCCGTTTTTCGGCGACGCCGCAATTCTCCATCGATGGAATTTTCAAATTTGGAGGCGATTTTCATAAGGAAATAGTAGACCCACAAAATCGGCACTAGCCTCAAACGATAGATAATTTAATGTAGTTTCAGAATGTGGTGCGTAAATTAAGTTTGAATTTTTAGTTTCCGAGCTATCGCAATTTTTCTGCGACGCCGGACTTGTCCATCGATGGAATTTTCAACTTTGGAGGCGATTTTCATAGGGAAATAGTAGACCCACAAAATCGGCACCAGCCTCAAACGATAGATAGTTTAATGTAGTTTCAGGATGTGGTGCGTAAATAAGGTTTTAACTTTTAGTTTCAGAAATATGGCAATTTTTC
>JARJDT010000333.1:0-24954 GCA_030264655.1 Leptusa sp. GC000079
TTAATGAATCGTTGCGTAACCAACAGTAAGCACTCTCAACTCAACTTATGATACTTCTGCTTGGTGCCTCTTGGTCGGCTTTAATTGCAGTGCAACTATAGCATGCATGCGCATGTAACTTAAATGCGTTGTTTGGTTACATCGCATTATATTCACACCAGCATCAATCCAATCCCATTTGAATGTTACGTTATGTGCGAAACCGTCACACAGGATTAAATCTCTTTATAAATGTGATGTGTACACCGATGTGATGTGTGAGTTGTGTAGGTATAGTCACCATCAGGATCAGCAAAGCAGGCGAATTCGAATGTGAGCGTCGAGATGAATGCATGCATGTTGGTTGCATGGCGTATTGCCAATGACGAGGCCGTGACATTGAATCATTAACTGTTGTGTTGCATCGACGAATATATTCCATACGCACGTGTCACTCGCACAATTACGAGCTGTAAACTTAATCCGTGCTTTTGATTTATTTTTTCAACACTGCTTTTAAAACTAATTTGACTTATTTATAATACCACATATAGGCCTATCTCAGTTTTAAAATAGTAGAAAGATTGGCAAACGACTCACATGAATATTATTTCAAATATTTTGGTACATCATTTATGTATACTTGTCGCATGTGCGTTTGAGAATGTCATAATAATGTTATTTCTTTTTGGAATAGAATGGAAAAATAGAATGATTATTGTGGAATGCGTGTATTTTTTTCATACGTGCAATTTATGCGAGCTAATTAGAGTAACAACCAATAAATACAAGCGGTGTTTGTGGTACTGATCAAATGCATTTCCTATATTTGATTAATTGCGACAACAATTATCATGTAATTGCCGAGTCTAGGGTTTCACGAGACGAGAATTCTTGTCTTGAATTGGACTTCTTGTCTTGTATCGAAGTATCAAAACGAGAAATTTAGGGTTCTTGTCTCGCTTTTTTTTTGATTTCTTTTCAATTTCTCGAAATTTTTTGAAATTTCTCGATATTTCTTGATATTAATTGTCTAATTGCTTGAAAACTTAATCTTGTCTTGTCTCTCGTGAAACCCTATTGCCGACACGTTCTTATTTTGATTTCATAAAATGCACAGTAATCAAAAATCAAGATAGTTTTAAGTTTTAAGATTTAAAATGCAAGGTGCAAGTGTGACACATCTGACATTTTGAAAGAATCCTTGAACTTGAAGACAGCAAGGATCGAGCCATTCAAATTTTAATTGAAATTGCATTCGCGTTTTTAATGAGAATATTTACTTTTTATTACTTTTAAATGACGTACATTATTCATTTTTCATATGTAATTGATTATAACTTTACAAGAAAAATACGTCATTGCCTGAAATAAACCTATTTCTATTATCATTATAAAGGATATGTGGCATTCGCCACATTTTTACATCTTTTATTTAAATTTAAATATGTATGGCATGCAATGAAAATTATTCGTGATAACGACGTTCACGTTATTCGTCGACAAATGCGTTCGACACGTCTCAAACATCAAACCATATCTTAAACTATGATAAGCAACACACATTTCAGTTTTCAACTGTTGTAGTTTTGAACATTTTGCTTTTTATTCCGAAATTTTATCAACAATTTTGCAAACCATTTCAGAATCTCAAAGCAAATAATATACAGGGAGAACAGTGCCCATCAATATTTGAAATAAGAAAATCTCAGATCTGACCCAGTCAGACCAATTCATTGTGAAAAATCACCTATTGCTTGATGTAGTTAAGTGTAACTTGAAAATAATTACTTGAAATAATATAGTTGAAAATTATAATGCTTGGGGCAAAGTTGCAAGCATATCAATTAAAATTAGATTTGAAATTTGCAAATCCAATGATTATAAAATCAACTTGTACACTAATTGCACATGTTTACAGGACACGTACTATAATACTTGGGGCTAATAAAATACTTATGTATACTAACAAGTAACGAGTGATTGGAAATCGCTTATACTTTACCTTAATACACTAAACTCCAATTTCTTATTTTTATTATTGATTATAACCTTGAATGCGCGTAATTTATAAAAACACTGATCTGCCTTAAATGAAAATTGCTTATGGGTTATAGGTTATAGTAATACATTTCAATAATTTTCTGAATTTACCGTTTTCAAGTGGTCAAATGTTAAACTCAAAGAATAAGTAGATATCAAGTAACATTATAAAAGTTGCATTTAATTATGATAATTATTACATATGAGAACCTTCCTTGCACGCTGTAAATATCAAACGGCAATAATATTTTTCTGTAATTTTATTCGCGTTCGTTTTTTAACTTAAACAAGTTCATGATTAATATAAATTGCAAACCAACCCAAGGCATAATGTTCATTCATGTGGTCTAATTTCAAATACCGAATTCAATTTGCAAAACAAATAAATTCGCACACTGCTCGAACTCTAAAAAATACGCATGTTGTGTAGGCTCTTTTCGCGAATGATCCTGACACACTTTTTCGACTGTTGAACACACATCAAACGCTTTGCGTTGATGAACGCAGCGAATTTGCACGCAGTTCGGATTGCAACATCAATTTGTTTCTATGACGTGCGTATGTGTGTGTCAGGCGCGTGCAAAAGAAAAGGTCGTGCACCAAAACTTTTTGCCAACTTGACCTCCAAATATGCGAAAAACTGGCGAGCGGGCTGCCGAAATGCTGTTGGCGAATTTTGTGCACTAGTCGGATTTCAAACGAGCCGACGCAACAAACAGACTCAAAGTGCCCGACGGACCTCACAACACACCAAGAGAATTTCTCACACATAACGTGCCGGATAAAAGTGAAAGTTTCAATGTTTAACACAACTATTTATAAACACTACTATACTATATCAATATATCAATAATTAACTATATTAGAAGTTAAAATTAAACTTGTTCCAAAAATGCAAAAATGGTTTCGTGAGTTATTTCCTCAAATACGGTGATCCTGGCACATTTCCACCGAAACTGCGGCTGGAAACATTCTACATTACGAAAACCGGCAGGATACTAAATATTCTTCTTTACTTAACATTTACTTAAATTTTGGTAAGTGTTTTATTTATTGAGTTGCTTAAAAGTTCAAACTTAAAATATTTGCAACTGTGTTGCTATGGCAACTAAAAATTTCAAAATCTTATCAAACCGGATTGTTAACATATTAAGGAGCGTCCACACATCATGCAGCAAACACGTCCACAATGCGATAAATTTTCACGGAAAAACATGTTGCGCGTCGTGCGCGGCGCAAAAAATTGCTAGTGTGAACGCGCCTTTAGATACGCGCCAATCCTGCAAATTTAGTTAGTTATTTATTTTCAATATTTCCACAATATTCCGAAACATTTTTGAACAGCATTATATTTCAATAAATAATTTGAAAATATTGTGAACTAAATTAAAACAATTTGCTGCTGTAACGATAATTGTTAAGTTAAGAGTTGCGTGCCAAATTAGCCCATCAAGCGCTTTCAATAATTATTATCATTTGTGCGTTGGGTTTTGTCGTTAGATGTTGATTGAAACCGATTCATGTCATTTTGTGAGTGCGATAAATAATAATAGGCAAACGTTTATTGATTGATCGATTATAGTTCGTTGTCATGTTTATGCATGTTTACTTTGTATCATATTTAGACTTAGTGACCGAATAATAATTTTATAATCATGTGCATGTGCATTGCAATGTACTTAATAATATAAAGAAATGGAATTCAATTCACTCGTTTTCTATATCCACATGCTCACAGTTATTCAGCGTGTGCTTGTTTCTGACAGACAATCGTTTTCCATTAAGATTGATGTTTTTACGATGCATAAACGCATGCAATTTTTTTTTTCTTCAGGTGCGTATATATCTATTATAATATTCTCTTAGGAGACAAGAATTCTTGTTTTAAATTGGACTTCTTGTCTTGTCTCGAAATATCAAGACAAGACATTTGGGTTTCATGTCTTGCGTTTTTTATTTATTTTCTTTAAATTTTGAGATATTTTTTGATATTTCTCGCCTAATTTCTCGAAACACTCAATCTTGCCTTGTATTGATTTTCCAAACCGGGTCTTGTCTTGATCTTGTCTCGAATTTTGTCAAGATCAAGACAAGAATTTTCGAAAATCAAGACTCTCGTAAAACCCTAGTCGTCCTGGTGATGATGCAAAT
Source organism: Leptusa sp. GC000079 (assembly GCA_030264655.1). Lineage (NCBI taxonomy): Eukaryota > Metazoa > Arthropoda > Insecta > Coleoptera > Staphylinidae > Leptusa > Leptusa sp. GC000079. Next base: position 4,174 of record JARJDT010000333.1, read on the forward strand.
GAAAATTCAATTTTGATCAAATGCAAGAAAATAAAATTCCTACCGCTTGCTAGACTATAGCTTATAATGTGCATAAAACTAGAATCGCAGCATTGCTTTCGTAGCGCGAATGGCAGGAAGAACGAACTTAATTGGAATAATTCAACGTGTCTGAAGTAATTACGCGCCGTCATTAATTAATGAATAAATTCGATCGACAATACGTCCATGCTTGTCTTGTGGTCGTTTGACGTTTATTGCTGCATCGACACTGAATGACGTATTACTTTGATTATAGAAATAAACGAAGAACGATCAAGACGTTTTTCCTCGATTATTTCTTGTTGTTTTTTGCGCGCATTCGACGACGGACGATGTATTCGAAGAGACCCAATAGAGAGGAGGCAGGCGGACGTGAATTGATTCCCTTGTCAGGTGCATGCCTCGCTGTTGTGCTTAGGATTTTATGAAAGCCGTTAACCGAAATGCACCCGACGACGAAGGCGAAATGCAGGCGAGCAGAAGCTGCTCCTGCCGCAACGTGCTCGGGTTTGAGTCAGGCATAGACTCGAAGGCGGAAGGAGGAAGAAGAAGCTTTGGGTCAGCAAAGCGCACTTTCTTTATCGTGTACGTCGACAACAGACGAGACGCACGCTTGGGAGCAATCAATTTTTTATTAGCGCCTCTTGGTTTGGCTAAGATAAAAGCAATCGCACTCAAGCTGACAAAAAAGAATGCACAATGCACGTCGTTTAATAATAAATAAGATTAATAATCGATTCCAATTAGCACATGAAATTATGCTGGGCTGATTGAGGATAATGGGGAGGACGATAAGAGTTGGGGGGTCGTGGGGGGGTGGTCGGGGTCGAGGGTGGAAAACCCAGTCCTTTGTTTAGTTATTGGAGCAGGTCGATGGCGAGTTTTCGACGCTCTGGGCCTGTTCAGGGCGGTAATGAGGGTCCAAACTATATCTTCCTGTTCCTGTAGGACTCGGCTCGTCTCATCTTTCCTCAACACGACTCAACTACGCTGCAACCGAGCCCATTGAATTCGCCGTTGCGTGCTGGCAGTATTGGCAGTGTGTTGGTCTAGTAGTGCAAAACCGTCGCCGGCTTTTCATACCCGAAGGGTCTCTGGTTGCTTGCGCCTAACAACTACATCGAAGGAAGGCGTTCGGCGTTCGCTCGCAGTGGAAATGCGTCTCGGCCGGCGGGCGGTATGGGAGCATATCGGCGGTCGCCTGCTGGTGTCGGTGACGCGCATCAATACGTGCACGTGTGTGGCGGCGGCGGCGGCTGAAGCGCGTTGCAGGCAGCGCAATATAAAGTCAAGACGTGAAGATGGCCGGCCGTCTGGCCCCGTGCACCGAATTAGTGGGTGAAGGTAGCCTAGATCAATACTAGTCTAGCCTAGTCGTCCACCCCACCCGCCACCCGCACCCATCGACCGTTACACTACTACCACTCTGATGCCCATCGTACCACCGCCCCCGCTGCGTCACGCGCTCGTGTCTCGCATAAAAGCGGGCGCGGGGGCGCTCGGGGGCGCGTTTCTCTTCCTCAAACTCAACAGGATCACGCTGCGAACGAACGCAACCCAAAACTTATACCCTCGTTCTCTAGGGGTAGCTAGGCAGTGGGGCGACGACCGGCCCCGCCGCGTTTCGCTGCCCCCCTTGCGTTCGGTATCATAGCCGCGTCGGCTTCGACTATTACTATATTGCCGGCAGCCGCCTCGTTTTCGTGCGATGCACGATGCACCCGCACCCGCGTTTCGTCGACGACGTCAAGTGAACGAAACGTCTCTTGTGTGTGTATGCACCACGTCGCACCCGCACACCATCGGTTTTGTCTGCGTTGCTGCATGCGCCCGACTACCCGCCACCCACCACCCGCAACTATATCGTTTCCTTCTGAATAATGCATCGCAATTGATACGTCGTCTTGCAGTATTTACAACGTTCTTTTATGCGTGTCTACTGGCACCGATATTTTTCCGATAGCCGATAGCCGCTGCGCATTACTCAGTCAACTTGTATACTTCTAACAATTGACTATAGAATTACCGTTACTTAAAATTTTAACCTTAAGATTTAGCAGATTTAGTGATTATTTGGTTGCCTATCTTTTTGGAAAATTTTCCAATTATCCTGCTTTTTAAACGTTTTGAAAAATTTTCCTTAGAGATGGTCAACCAAATAATCAGCAAATATTTCTTCAAAAAAAAGTTTGTTAGAGTTCGTTCGCCGTAGAATCGAGCATCAAGGTCACGCTACTTGAACGGTTTGATGTGCATGCTCGATTCAATTACGAACGAGCTCTACGGCGCGAAGATTTGTGATGAAGGCGACACGAGACAAAACCGACAAACCGAACTGAACCTAAAGTTAAACTCATTCATTCATTGAAGCAACGTGGTGGTATAACGACGACGACGGAATCAGACAGAACCGCGACCGCGCTATTTCATTCTCTTCTCGCGGCGCGCTTCCAAACATCCCCCGTATTGTTATCATAAAGTGCATAATAATATTCTCGCGCGCATCGTGTTAGCTGCTGTGGAGACGCGGAATTGGGTTACGTTATATTCTCATCGCCGCATATTTGCCACCGCTATTACACAAATACAAATAATTCAAGCAAATGAAATTTTCCGTTTTTACACCGCAAGCAGTCAGCACACAGGACGCGCAGGAAATGAAAAACGCTTGTTTAACATGTGAAAATTTGAATGCATTTTTTTCAATATTTATTTTTTCCTGTTAAATTGCTGGGGATAACATGCATGCATAACACACGTAACAATCGACAGACACGTTCGCGCATTCGTTTCGTTTAGTTTTGTTATAACAGATATTCTAGCCTGTGGCATTTTTATTTCCAGTCGGTCAAGGTTAATTCTATAGCCTGCTTATACTCTCCGGCAATCCAACAGCAGCAGCGAAGCAGTGGCGAGCCTGCTGTTTGCCACACCATCATTCAATCCTGCTGCCTATTCTATTAACGCGCTTGCTATTAGCAGGCGGCAATAGGATTTATTAAAATTATTACAATACGGCGACTATACATGATGCACAAACAGTTCGCACAAACAATTTTTTACAAGCTGCCAGCGCAATTATTAATATTTTTATTGCAAATTATCAATGGATTCTCAAAAATATTTGCCACACTGCATCGCCAGCCTTGCAAATTGCCGTTTATAATTAAAAAAAAGTGTACTTATGACTAATTCAACAACAACCTGGTTGATGGCTGATGGATTTAAAAATCTTAGTCACGAATTTGCAGCTTTTTATTGCGTTAAACCCTGTTTCGTGCAACATTAAAGCTACTACCACTTGAAATATTAATATTGGCAATATTTTTTTGCCGCCCGTGCAATTTGCAAAGTTTTAATCCTCGTCAATTCGCACATTTGGCAGCTTTTAATATATGCATATAAGTACGAAAAAGCAGCCGAAGGTCGTTTAGATAAACAATTTCGGACTGTTAATAGCACTTCAAATGTATTGAAGTATGCATGCATGATGCGCCCGAAAATCGGCGAGTCAGCACCGCACTAAAATACGCACATTTCGTATGTATTATTTAATTTATATTCGATTCGTAAATATGCCTAAAATTATGCATCGATTTCCCTTGGCAGAGTTTACATTTAATTATGCCCTTTTATAATGTGATATATTATTTGAAATTAATGACATAAACATATGATTGGCTCGGCGTATAGAATATTCAAATTCTGTGCGATAACCCGGCGTTTGCGCGATTTTTGAAAACTTGTGAGCGTCCTCTTATCAGCAGGAGTTTCAATGCCAAGAACACACAATTTTGCTATACATATACTTAATTCGTGATGGTGTTCCACATTTGTGCAAATTTTATAACGAAATTTCGCTCACGTTTCGGCATATTTCGTGTTCGTGATGAAGTAGTTTATCACCGTGTACAGTACTGGGATATAAATATTAAACTGCGTGTGTGTCTGTGTGTGTTTGCATTTTTAATGTAGATACACAACTACAACAGAACAATGCAAATAGTTAGTTATATGGTAAATATGTATAAGTTAGAGTCATTCCTTTTATTTGCAGATTCTTAACCGCGAAATTTTGGTATCAAATTATTGCCAATCTCATTAGCTGAAGCTATTTATTTTATTTACAAAACTAGGTCATGTTGTTAATAATAACAAGTTAACAACATACAATTATTCCGAATTTACAGTATAAAACTATTCTAAAAAAAACTTTATACAACTTGTCTGGTTTTCAAACTTCTTCATTGAAATCTAAGTTGAAATTTTTGGTTGTAATGTTTGTGTATTTGAAACACCCAGTATACCCTAATATTTTGCACATCACATAACTTTTTAAAATTCATTATCATTATCAATTAATTGGCGTTACGATAAGGCGGCTTATTTCTAAGTAATGAGGCTAACATGATCATAATATTTACATAAATTAGGCATCATAGCAATAAGCAAATCTCTTTATCCTGAAGGACGATCTCACTATATTCGACGATCATGATGCGCACTCGTAAATATCATTGCACTCTGAAGCTACGAGCCCTACGAGCGACCGTACAGCCATTTAGCGCTTTGTTACTTCATAAAGAATATTGTTATGGGGCCACGAAATCACCCTGTAAAAAAACAATGACAAACAAGTAAGAACAAGTATCTCTGACGTGCTTTGTCCTGAAAAGAGGACATCGTACAATTGGCGAGTTTAACGGACTTGTTGGTCGTGTTGTGGAGTGCGCGAACAATTGTTTCCGTCCTGCGAGTGCGAGACAGACGTGTGTCGCCCGCCGCCACCAAGGGGTGACTACCCTAATAAAATAAAATTTCGTCTGGTCGAAGCGTAAAAAAGCGCGTCTTGGAAGCATGTATAACATGCGAACTCCCCTACTAAATCAACAAAAAAAAACTCGACAAGGTTCACAATTCCGGTCGCAAGTTGCCAAAATCTGTGATTCTAACTAGAAAAAGTTTACCGAATGATAAGAAGGACGCACGCTATGAGGCACGCCGATCGCATGACTTTTAAACTTTCCTATACTAGAAATTTATAGAATTATTAAGTTAAGCAGAATTAGAGAGGGAAAAACTGAACTTGTTCGAAAAGTTCATAGAACAGGATCTGCTTAGGCTGCCACTGCCATCAGTGTGAATGGCACAAGGCACAAGTAAATCTAAATGCTAGGATTCGAACTTGACGTGGGTCCGCAAAAAAGCGAACGCAACAGCGCACCGCGTCAGGAATGAAATAACAAGCCGAAAATCTAAAAAGCGAACAACAGAAACAGAAAAACGTGCATAAAAATGAAGCAAAATAGCGTTCGAGTGCATGGCACGGCACGCAAGGCCCGGCCGAGGGTCGTGACCTCGAACGCATCGCCTAAATTGTGCGAACGCGATTTCGCAACACGTCTAGCCGACTGTGCAAAACCGCAAAGCGGGCCCCTCTGGGTTGCCTGCTGCCTGCTTGCAGTTCAGTTAGGCCGGCAATTCGCAATATTCGCATTCGCATGCACACACTCGCACGAGACCGTCGAAAACGTCGCGGTCGTCGTCGTCGCCGTTGTCTGCCGCCTGCGTTCGCGAAACGCAGCTCTCGATAGAGACGCGTTCGCTCGCCGAATATGCGAAATGCGAGCGCATTACGTACGTTACACATCGCAAAGCCAATAATAATATAATCTCTGGCCTGTGTGTGCATGCATAGTGCGAATGCGATGCGTTCATGCTTTTCCTCTTCTCTTAGCAACAACAATAAAAATAAAATTGCACAAATCGACGCGCTAACTTATACGAACCGCATAAACCGAACGGAACTAATCTTTTCCCATCGCGCAAATAAACAAACTTATTTAATTCACACGGTGCACAAGAAATCAATTGTTTGTCAATTTGTTCTGTTTATTTGATTAACTGCGTTTTGAATAGTATTTTGGAGTACGAGTTACGCCAAGATAGCCATTATGATGCGAGTGTGCAAAAAGCACACGAGCTTCACAAAGCCTTTGCCAATCAACTTATTAAACATAAATTGGTTGATAAACAAACAAATGGTACATTTTAAATCCGCAATGCGCATGCGATTCCATTACAACACTAGTGTTCCTAAAACCCTCTTAGGAGTATTATTTGCAATGTCCAAATATGTTATTTAAAAAGTTTTTCTGATCGCAGGATAATTCTTGTTCATTACCTATATTTGCAACCTCCTGCCGTCTCCGCGTTGCAAAGTGTAACGTTCGCTTACTCTTCACGCGCCGTTGCGTTTCCTCGGACGGGCGGACGTTCCTCTATCTCCTCTATGCACATGAATAGAATACCGAAACGAAAAAGACGCGACGCAGGGCGCATCAGGATAAAGACAAAGAGGCGACGGGACGACGCATTAGACGCGTTTGCAGCGCACGTAAAGTGCTTCAGTCTAGACGAGGCTTCTAGGCTCTTCAATCTTCCTCATCTTTTGCTTTCATTGCAAGTTCGCACAAGGAAGCAAAGAAATTTATTCCTGTAACTTCGTCCTGGTCTTGGTTGAACGCCGTCTTGTCATGCCTATACACGCTGAAATTATAATTTATAAATTAGATGAACCCGAAGCTCCGAAGCATCTTTTGTGCGATAAGTTTTTTGCTTTTGGTGCTTTTGGTGCTCTTGGTGTAGTTGCGCTGTGGTGGTAGGTCAGGATCCCGAATTTAAAGGGGAACTTGGCCCGTTTGGCCGGCGAACCCGGATGTTCGAAAATGAACCAAGCGAGAGCGCAAAAAAACGCCACTATGGAGCAAGGTCTTCGCATTGTTCTTCTCGTAGGACAAAGGAAGTTTGGACCAGTTATTGCTTTTGCTTGCACAGTGTGCTAATTCTAAGTCTAGACGGCAGAGGAGCGAAGACAAAAGAATTTCGGCAAGCGGCAAGGGTCCTGCCGGCAGTGGCAGTGCGTGTCTTGCAAATATAAGCAGGAAGGTTTCCTCTTGCTGCTGCTTGTTTGTTTGCGATTGCGTTTCGTCATTATAGTTGCCGTGTAGCTGTAGATGTAAAGGTATGATATAGCATTAGCATCGTCGTCGCATTCGTGCAAGGAACGAACGAGCGAAACGTGCCTTCGCCGTTCGCCGCGCGGTGCAGATAGGTAAGTGCAACCGGCAACGTGTTCGTTGTTCGTTCTAACCCGTCGCCGTCGTCCTAGCCGCGGTTGTGGATGGCATGGCGTGCGTTTACGTCGCTACTCTCGGACTCCTCGTATCTCTCCAACACGCTTTTCGCAATTGTGTGTGCGGTTTTGCGAACGTGGCGGCGGTAGTGGGGGTGCGGGGGCGAACGGTTGCGAGCCGGCCCGAGTTGGCGGCTGACGGCGCGTTCAGACAGTTGGCCGGCGACGTCACTGCAGGTCGGGTCAGCCGTTTCGAAACGTCTCCCAAGCAATTTTCTCTATATTATATCTCTAATAGTAACAAGTTCTCTTTACATGTAGCGAAAATATTCTAAGGTAACGACGACGCCGACATACATTTGTTTTGATCAAATCAAGAACTTTCAACCGGACGGACGCGTGGCAAACAGTTTTTACTTGCGGTGCACCGAAAAGTTGGACTTTTCTCTCAGAAAGACGTTCAGTTGCCGGTGCGTTTCCGAAAACAAATGCGACACGTGCCGACGACTGCAGTGACAGTGTTACAATCGGACACAGTGCACCAAGGACATTGGGAAACTTGCGATCCAAAGACGGAAAATCCATCGGCGAATGTGCGTACCTAACGTGCGTTCAGCGGCAAAAAGTGACGCAAAACTTTCGCACACCGCGCGCGCGTCTCTAGCGACGGAAATATTTTGCGCGCATTTGTTGTGTTTTCGTGCGTTCTTTGAAATTTTCTTCACCAATATAAATTACCTGATGTGATTCGCAATTCTCATTATTTTACGTTCGCATATTTTCACTCAGACACGATAAGCAATAAAATCCTAAAATATGTAACGATATCAAGCGAGGGAAATTTCGTGAGAAACTTTTCGGCAATAAAATGAACGATCCTTGACGGTGTGGGTGAAGGATTGTGGCAAACTGTAACCGGCTAAGAAAACGCATGAATATTTTTGGAACGCACAGACGACACGCGCGCATTTTCTTCCTGCCACCGCCGTCGAACGCCACCGCTGCCGCCGCCGCCGCCGTATGCCAATATTTCTGTCAACGACAAACAAGACTTCGACAACAACACAACCGGTGTGCGTCCTCCGTTGTTCCTGTGGGCGATCCTGACGTGCGTTACCAACAACGCCGCATTGCATAATCAATGTCAGAAAGGTGGTTTGTTTGTTTGCACTTTTTTTACCAATTAACTTTTTAAGATTTTACCAGTGTCATTTTTATTTTTTGGCTTGTTGCTAATTCGAATTTAAGATGCATAGCAATTTGCACTTGAAACAACTTTCACGATGTTTAATTTGTGCGTATATTAGCTTGGCACGCAGTTGATGTGTACTTATCGCTGCTCTATTTTTACAAAGCCAACGCGAACGCACGTTCGGGAAATTTTTGCGTGTCACAAATTGCGTCATTGCGTTTTTCCACACACAATTTTTTTTTGTTATAACTTTGCCAAACTTGCCGACAATGATGGTCAAGGAGCCAATTGAACATTTTAAAAGTTACAAGTTGAATTGCGTAAGTGGCACTCAATTTTCACTATTTTCGACTTGTTACATGGGCTCGTGCGTTAGGATGGCGTGTTTTATTGTAGATACATTTGTTGAATAATAATAATAAAGTGTAATAGAGTGTGTTACCAGTTTGCGAATTTCCAATGTAGGTCAACTGCTCAAAACTTGCGATAGAATAGAAATAGACAACAACGAATCATAATCGATTGCCTTGACCATAAATTTGCAATGCGAAGTTGAAGTTGATGTTGCGTTTTTATTTGCTGACTATATTCATGTTTCAATGACATTACGAGATTGCGTTAGTTCTTGTTGCGAATTTTCAAGGTTTAGAGATTGATGAAATCGCATTTTATTAGGTTTTCATCTTGTTCTTAATTTTTCAAGAATTCTTTTTTTGATTTCGAAAAAATTCGAGACTTGCTCAAGAAGTATCGAGAAATTCCAAGATATATAAATCCAATTCAAGACAAGAATTTTTGACAAGATGCAACTCAACAGTTTATTGACTATTATCAAATTGATGAAGATTGACATTTGGCTTTTCTTTAATTGCAGTGTGGTCTGTCTTAGACATGGGAAGTGAGCACTATTGCCTAAGGTGGAACAATCATCAGAGTAACCTATTAGGGGTGTTCAGCCAACTATTGCGCGACGAGAGTCTGGTGGATGTGACGCTGGCCTGCTCGGAGGGCCATTCGATACGCGCCCACAAAGTCGTCCTCTCGGCGTGCTCCTCGTATTTCCAAACGTTGTTCGTCGACCATCCGAGCCGGCATCCGATCGTCATTTTGAAAGACGTCCGCTTCGCCGAGCTGCGCACCCTCATCGAGTTCATGTACAAAGGCGAGGTGAACGTCGAGTACTGTCAACTGTCGGCCCTCCTGAAGACGGCCGAGAGTCTTAAAGTGAAAGGTCTCGCCGAGATGACCAACCTGGAGGCGTCTCGCGACTACAAGCAGGAGCAGCCGGAGGAGCCGGAGCAGACCGAGCCCACCGAGCTGGTGAACAAGACGCGCTCGACGCCGTCGGCGTCCGTCTCAACATGCGGCGAAGAGCGCGAGACCACCAGCAGGGAGCGCGACCGCGAGCGTGACAACAGGGAACGGGAGCGTGACCGGGAGCGAGATAATCGGGACCGAGAGCGCGATCGAGACCGGGACCGTGACAAGGAGCGTGATCGAAGATCGGAGCGGGAGCGTGATCGGGATCGGATCGAGCGAGAACACAGGGATCATGTTCCGACCCCGCCGAAGCTCTGTCACTCGCCGCCTGAGAGGAGCGGCACGCCGCCGGAGCGGACCAGAAGTGCCGACACGCCGCTGATGAGCGCCGGCGAGGACTGCAGGCCCAGTGATATGACGTTGCACAACAACGGAAACGCCATCAGTTCTTGTTCGACCACGATCGGCACGCCGACAGGATGCAGCAATCGGTTACCGTCACCAATTCTTAGTGAACCACTACCTGGACCTTCGAATATGCCACCCGTACAACAAGTGCCTCTCGTAAGTCTCTTTTATATTTTCGATCAATTCGCTGTAATTCGCGATCGCGCTGCTCCTTTCTATTCTTGTTGATTGTTGAATCATTACTAATTTACTACCTACCACACTAACACCACGAAGCGTACATGGAGCGCAATTGAAGCGTTTGAAAACGATACGGCTGAGAATTGCGTTGTGACGGTCAATGTCGAAACGACCATTAAGACATTAGCAAATTGTTTTGTGTTGTTGCATTGCGCTCGCTCTCGCTCGCTTCGTGTGTGCAATCGCGAATGATGCAGATGTTCCGTATTACAATTTTCAACGCACTGCCGCAGCAAGAGCACTCGTAAATTGAATTTCCAACGTGACCACATGTACGCCAGAGAGAGCCAAGAGCCGCGCGCTTTTGTGCAATTTTTCTCCATTCTTCAATCTCGCGCGAACGCATTCTCCACTCGCCGACGAGCGTATAATTTCGCGATGCACATAGTGCGCGCTATCATTTTGTGTTTGTCGATTTGTGCGTGAACGATAATCGCAAAACGGCACCAGAGACGCGAAGCAGAGCAGAAAATTACAGCGCTGAGACGATGACATTCGAAACGAACAAGTCAGAAATGATGATGATGACATTACCTTCTCTTCTTCACATGTACAAGACGAATCTATTATTTGCAATTCCGGTTGGTTCACATCGCTGCAGCTGAAGCGCTTCAATTAAAAAACAATTGACAATGTTTGGAAGAATTGTTAAAGTGATAAATAAACAAGTTGAAATTGTCAATTGATGGTTTTTGAAATAGTGCTTTATTTGCTTTATTAATCAAATGACGGACAGCGAACGCGAGAGCGCGGATTGAAAAAGTGTCGGATGCGTTTTACAAATCGCACACAAAATTTCAACGCGTTTCACATCACTGCATTAATAAATCGAAATTGAAGGCTTTTTTTGCTCAATAAAACCATTTGAATCTGTGTTTGTACAATTTGCAAATGTGCACTAAAAAGCGTTTATTCCATGTTTGCGCATATTTGTCCCGAAGATAACGCGGAATTGCCATTAATATTATGATTGACATTTCCATTGATAAAATGAGCAATTTTCACTCGTTTCATACATGTTATGCGTAGTTTAACCAATTGCTAAAGCCAAGGAAACAAGTCATGCGATAATTAGTATTTTTTCAATTTGTTTCAGTCGCTGAAAAAGGAAGTCGATTGGGGTGGAGGCGGCCTCGCAGATGACAAAAGCACCGGCGAAAGTTCTTCAGATTATCCTCGACATTCACATGACCCGGTGAGTTTTCATTAATTATATTTAATTGTTTTTACATTAATCCATAACAACATTCATTATCGCTATATGCGTGCAGACAAGAAGTACTTTTTCGTTCTTTTCTCAAAAATAATAAACAAACCCATTTAAAGGACGAATTCAAGCAATCGTCTTTAATGAATGGTTCCAAGCATAAATTATCATCTCACCTGAATAGACAGGTTGAATCGTTCCTCTTAAACGATTATGCTGCCGCGCGGCGCAGCTTTGCAAACTTTACATTTACACACACTTGTTAGGCAGAGGCAGGTAACATTTATTATATCAAAAACGAAATGCGACAGGAACAATTTCCACTCAAACATATCGCGCGAAACGCAAACATATGGGGAAACACTAAATCGAGTGTTAAATTGGGCCGAATGCAGAACGCTCTATTAATAATCACTTTGCCGAATTACTTTCTGAATTATCTCGTTACTATTTGTTTGCCACGCATTAACTTACTCCACATCTAAATCTAAGCTAAACTACAAATGCAAACACGCTTTGGCATTGTTAACCACACACTTAATGCTACAACTTGAAATAAATCTAAAGTGACACTTGTATATAAATAGTTAAAACTCGACGAATTTGCACACAGTTTCATCCTCACTCCTCACATCACATCGCACTATTACTTAAATAACAACATGCAAACGGTGCAAATTTATGGCGCTTGCCAGGCCAACAAGAACAACAGATTTTCCACACATTTCCGCAACAAGCAATTACACACGTTCAACATGATTTTTATTAACTGCATACAGTCATTGTCATTTATTGCTTGATGTTGATCGTTGATGAATAAACTTTAGAAATTGACTTAGTCCTGTTTTTCCCTTATGAACTGAATTGATACCCAATTAGTTGTTGTTGAATTGTGCTGCTGAGCTGCATTTCTTTGAAGTTGGTTGGTAATGGTGATCTGATGATTTTTTATACAAAGATGTGCGCGCTGTCAAGAAGTTGACATTCATATTTTGGCTTAGGATGTTTATTTTTCGATTGTCGATGTTTATTATTAAAATTCAAATAAAAACAAAAACTTTAATGCTTTTATGCAATGTTTTCTTTTTGGTGTACAAAATATGTTGCGTGATGTCGCGTGCAAACCAAAAAAAAAGAAGCAAAAAAAAATCAAATTAGAAATAGACGATCAGATAGTAACGAAAGATTAGGGCGCAGCACTACTGCAGACATCCTTTTTCTCCAGCCAAACAATGAGCGTCAACTTCTTGTAGTGTTACAGGGTAGTCAGCGCTAGAGCTAGGCGACCTAGCGAGCAAGAAGTTGATGCCGTGCGTTGTTTGGTTGCAGGATCTGGAATGCAGGGAGGCTGCTGGCTCGCCGCGCATCTTTCCGTGCATGTATTGCGGGACGACGTTCCAGCACCAGAGTAAGCTCACCCGCCACATCCTGTCGCACAGTTTGGAGAGTCTCAAATACCGCGAGCCGCATCAGCATCATCTGGCGCTCGCCGGTATCGTCGACTCGCCGCTCAATCTGATCGACTTCCGGGGACCGCGCGACCCGCCGGGTCTGTCGCACGAGCCGCCCGATCCCGCCGACCATCCGCATCCGACGCCCATGGATCTCGAGCTCGCCGCTGACGGGCCGGGCGTTGTGTTGTGCAAGTTCTGTGGTAAATCGTTTCCGGACGTCAGTTCACTGATAACGCACCTGCCGGTGCACACGGGCGACCGGCCGTTCAAGTGCGAGTTTTGCGGCAAGGCGTTCAAATTGCGCCACCACATGAAGGACCATTGTCGGGTGCACACCGGCGAGCGGCCGTTTCGGTGCGCGCTGTGCGGCAAGACGTTCTCGCGTTCGACCATTCTGAAAGCGCACGAAAAGACGCATTACCCGAAATATGTGCGAAAGTTCCTCTCCCCCAGCCCGCTCGACACTGAAGAGGAGAGTCCGCACTAGCATCACTTTAACTTTTATTAAATTCGGCCCGGCGCAGCCACCAACACCAACCAACAACAATCACCACGGATGGTTCGACCAGTGCGCAAATACACACGTACAATTTGTGACGGCGAACTCTCTGCGAACTTACATAAACAATAATTGCTGCTATGGCTGCGATAATTTTTGCTAAACAAATCAATAATTATTTAATAAATTTGGCTACGTATCATTAACTGATGTACATACGGACAAACAGAGAAAATAAGCGAAATTTGCTCGGATTTTAAGAGTTTAATTATTTAATTATACAACACATTTATAGTTCCTTAGACTGATGATCGTGATGATAATATATCTACATAATGTTATTATAATTATTATAAAATGAAGCAAAGCTAAAAAATAGTAAATAAACGTTGTTTTCGTTCTGAACGAAAACAGTCTACCCACAAACACACACAATATTTAATGAAATATTAATAAACTAAATAAAATTGACTAATATCTACTAAATGACGCTTGAAACATAGTTTTGAGAGCTTTGTGTAAATTATTAGCAAATTATACACATAACTTTACACTATCATTTAGTTTCCTTATATCAACAGACAGCAAACAACAACATTTTGATAAAATTTATTATGCAAAACTGTTTTTGAAATCCACGAACAAATCCGCGTTTCACATTTGTTCATCGAGTTTAAAATCACTCTGTATAAAAATAGATATCAGACGAACTTAATTAAATATTAAACGCGTTAGCAATCACTTTTTATGATTTTTTATTAGCAAATTAGAGCAAGTTCAGCAGTGAGGAAACAAAAAAAAAATGATAAAAACCGGCAGCTAAAATTCATTCATTCACTAAATTAATGAACGTAAAAAGCTACACACTGAGGAAACAAAAAAAAGAAAAACACTCACACATCCATTTTTAGAGCAAGCAATGCAAGCATCCCCGAGCCGACTCTTTTCCTTCTCGAATAACACGATACTTAGTTACTGAACGCCATGTTAATTAAATAATCTCAAAACACTATTATATGCAGTAGGAAGCAACACACACAAATACATTTAGAAATGATGCAAAAATATTAACAAAATATTTAAGAGAAACATTTGTAAGAGCTGTGATAGAACCTTAATTAACTTATTAAATTAAACATTAACTATTATCTAATAGTAGCAAAGAAGAAGTAAATTAAGAATTATTAACAATAAGATATTAGGATCAAGAGTTAAGTAAGTGTTTTAATATTGATTGAAATGAATGATGCGGTTGAAAGTGTGCGTGCGACAAAAAAACGCATTAATTTTACCCTGATACCCTATCTAATACCTAATAGCGTTCGATTGATGCGTTTTGATTGATTTTTTGCGTTTTGTATAGTTGCGTTAAATTGAAGTTTCATTTTGCGAGGCTGGAGCTGTGATCGAGGGCTGCCGGTGAGATTAGCGCTAATTAAATTACTATTAAGGCGTATTAAGCGAATTGCACACAATTTACTAAGTACATACACATACAAGCAACACTCTACTTTATGCCACTGTAATCTATGATTAGACAATTTCTCAGCCAGAATAAGCACACCTCTAATAAACACATGAGTACATCTTGCATTCCAACTATATCTACATTTTAATTGTTGCTGTTTTTATTATTATCTAATTATTAAATGAATGCTACTTTTTGTTTTGTTGTTAGCGAATGATATAGTCGTAAATTATCGTTGATGGGTCGCTATGTTTGGCAGTATTATTAAATAAAAGCAGGGAGTTATGGAGCGAGTTGTCATTCGGACAAGCTAAACATCTTTAATTTCCACGTTTCGTGTTTCTGTTTCCAATTTATGTTGTTTTTTGTGTGTTAGCTATTTTTAATCACCTCTTTGATACCCCTTTGAAACACACTCGCAAACTACGCGCAGCTATGCGATTATTTTTATGAATATTTTATTTATGTTATAATTATGTTAAAGCCAACACAGCTTTAGATTTATTATTTTTGTTAAGTTATTGATTGCTATTATTTTTGTCCAATTTTTCAATGATGTATATTTTAAATTTGTGATGAAAGTTTGAATAAAATTATTGACAAAAATTACATTTATGCCAAACCTTTTTTAAGTGCAAATTAACAAAGAAGTTCCCTGAAATCATTTACATTTTATCATTTGAGAAATTGGACATATTTTAACAAATCTAACAAATTCAAAATTTCCTCTGTGCATCATGAATTTTGCAAGGTAGCTAACTTCACAAATCGCAAACTTTACTAACAACATTTTAATTTTCAATTCATCTTGTTTTTGGTTTTGCTAAACTCACCCAATTTTAGTATTCTGTAAAGGAAAATAAACATAAAAGCAAAATATAGCAATAATTAATGATAATGAATCTATGAAAAATTTACATAGTTCTCTGAAAGCTCTTCTTATATAATATTTATACAAAAGAAAAGAAGCATATATAGAAATAATAATCAATAAAATGATAATTCATAACATTGATACCAAAACACCCGATAAACGGCACGTGCATTGCATCCACAAACATTCAATTTTAATTACAAGTAAATAACAAAAAAAAATTATTCACTGATAATTGATAAAAATATACATATTACTACATATTAATAAGACAATGATTAATTATTTGCTAATTAAACGCTATAGTGATATACCATAAACAACTACAACTAAATGAATATAAACTATTATCAGCACCATAGACATAAATTAATTTTAAAATAATAATGCAAATATATATACTTACCCAGTGACAGTATCAGTGCAACACAACCACACGTGACACCTCCCTTTCCGCAGCAGATAAATACACCAACCACTTGGTAGTCGTTAAGAATTATTATTACAAAATACATATATTCAACAACTATACTTTTTGTTTCCTATACTTATGATATATACGTGAGAGAGTATATTTATAATATTTTTAATAGAGAGAATATATTATTATATTATATATTATATACAATTATTAATACATATGAAGAGGAAATTAAAGAATCCGTATAACAAACAAATGGCATGACATTGATCACAATATGCTAAACATAAAACATAACATTATAACATATGATATTGTCAATCAATAAAAGAGGACTTGTTACGAGATGAACTTTTATGCATTTTTGATCATCCAACACACATGAAATTGTATATAAATTTGATTAATGCGATACAATACATACATAAATAATAAATTAAATGAGTACACATACTTAGAAGAGACATTATATAAGCAAAGCGCAAGTAGATGATTTTTATTGCAATTGCAAAAAATTGATTTGTAAATTTTGCTTCTTGGAAATCTTTGGAATGATTGAACCATTTGAAAATAATTAAGATTAAATGCAGCAACCGGAGTGCCTCTTGATAAGACTTATAATTTCGACGAGGATCAAGTCTGTTTTACTCACAGTTACATTAAAAAACAATTACATGCTTAAACAAATAACATACGCAATCAAGACAACTACTATATTGACTTTAAATGGAAATGATTCTTCGGACACATGAATTTCACGCGATTACCACCAATCGTACAATCGTTAATATCACTGGATAAGAAGTTAATTGTATTCGTAAGTTAAACATAATTAAGGCGGTCACAGACTAAAAGGTGCTAAAGCAATGAAATTTTAAATGTTCATATTTGAAAGTAATTAAAAATTACTATAAAATTAAATTTGTCATTATGAAATGTAATGATGTTATGCAAAGGCAGTGCTAGTGAGAAACCAGAAACGTTTAGTTATTTGTCTATCAATTTAATTAAATTAAATGATGTGAATTGGGAAACGTTTGAATAACTAACTGACAGGGTTGTGTAATTGTAATACTCAATAAGGATAAGAACGTATTAAGGATAATAATGAACTAAAATTCAATTGACTGAAAAAGCTGCCTTTCAAATTTACCAATTGGCTATTTACAATTTGTTAAATTTTACATTAGATGTGTAGAGCATTTTGCTAGAGACTAAATTTTACTAATTGGCAAGAAACAAATTGGACTAAAAAAACTTTAAAATTTAGAATTACAGAAGGTTTTCTGTGATAGTCTGTGATGAGATAAGAGACACGAATTTGATTTGTTACAGCTGTTGCTACTATCGGATCGTTTCAACACTTTATTTTGCTCAAATCGTAAAACGACAACTTCTAAACACCTAACATCAACTTATTTTCGTGCCAAAGGACCGAATCACTCGTGTCCTATCAAAATTCAAATAAGAAAACCAACAAATGTTTCGTTAAATGTTTTAATTTAGAAAATTTCTTCGTTTATTTGACGCCACCAAAAGCAACCCGTAACTTTAATCTGTTACTGTTTTTATAAATGGTAGCTCAGGGCCATTCACTTCCAGTATCAATAGTTAACAAAACCGATTTCAATGCATGATGTGCATGTTGCTGATACGATTTTCTCAAATAGACCGAAACAGTTTTGATACCCAAACCCAACCTAATAACGATTTGCTCATTAATGCATAGTATTTTTTAAAATAGCCGTTAAACCAAGTGATAATAGTATACTGAGACATATTTAATACCGGTACAATACGAATGCAATAATCAATTAATTACCTATACATACTACATGTTACTTACCTACCTACCAATACACACAGAGATATTAATGAACAATTAATTAGCCTTTGATATGCCGACGACATTTACCTACCTACCTAATTAGGTATATCAATAATAATTAACTAATCGAATCAGCAACGTGCACACGTGCAACATTTTGTTTTATGCAACTTTTAATCCAATAACGAACGTGCTATTTATTTTCGAAATTATTTACTATTTTGATCACTTTAGCATATAATCCACATAATAATTACATGCACCCAATAAAACAGGTAATTTAATATTTTCTACAATTAGAAATACAACTAATAGTTAAGTTAACAATACAAATAAGGATGAAGAACTCATAATATGATCTGCACCCGCAATTCGCAAATATTGTACAGTATGTTCCCCGATGGGTTACAAAGAGGGAACAAATTTTAACAGCAATTGTGTCCCGTTTCATAACTATTTGGGGACATACTGTAAATTTAAACTCGAAACAGTTTTTAAATGGAAGCGACTTATTTGTTTCAATACAAAATGTTGCATTTTGCTTTTATTAAACAATTATTTATTGCACGTTTAATTGGTGTTGCTAGCAATATACTTACCTACTTACAATACATAAATAGGTATACGTAGTTCCAGACGAATTTATTGTTGTTTTACAGATACTTGTACCATATACAAATTGAGTGCCAACCGATTTTGACTCTTGACTATGAAATATGACATAAAAAAGACATAAAACTTTCAATAAACGGACTTGCACGTATGAGCAATGCAATTGCGTGCGCTTGTGAGCAGAAAACTTCTAAACAGAAACAGACAACAAGCTCTTGTTTTCTTCTAATCTCGACTTCTTTACCATTACATTATGATTATGATAATTAACTATTCCATGTTCCTGTAATTTTATTATATCGTTTGAAATTCAACGTGAACATTTATCACACGTTAAGTATAAAAAATGCAGCGCAGTTAAAAAAAATAATAAATAAAAAATATGCCTGAAATGCAAGAAAGAAAATTATTCATATTAGAAATACATAAATTACATACCTACACTTGAAATAACATTACCTAAATGCCAGTTATATGATTATGTTCAATTATACAAATAGAAAAACGCGCGCTCGAAAGATAGAAAAACAAACTACTGTTACATTTACTTGATTAACTATGAAAAAATGCGGTTTTAAAATTGCAATTTTTATTCCAGCAGCGTGTATAAAATACACTTGCAACTTAAAGTATACGTTCTGTTATTACCTAGTGTTTTGTTTATTAATTTTAATTATTTATGGTATCCATTTCTTTAATAAGTGTTCTCATTTGATTTAAGTTTCATATGTTTAATAACATGCAAATTACCTACATAAGAATATATGATTTGAAAGTAATAAATATTTTGACGATGATGATGACGATAATTGCTGATCATAAATAAACCAATTACAGAATAAGTACGGATGTCATGTTGTTCAAGTCAACCCTTTCTTAATTGAATGATTAATTGACAACATCTAAATCAACCACAATTCACAAATCAATGGCGAATGTATTTATTAATGTACTAATTAATTAACACACGTTTAACATTGACAAATATACGTATAGGCAATAGATAATTATTAATTTATATTATGACACTAAGTTCCTGTTAATTAAATAGACCACAAATACAAATGCTGTTGTTATCGATACAGTTTACGATCTTTTATTTGATTCGAATTCCACAAAAAACTTGATCTTCAGACACATTCAAGAGAACGATAGCAATATTAAATGTATTAAATAATAAATTTAAGAAATTTTAAGACAAAAGTAGACATGCTTTGAAACGGTACGTGAAATAAAACAAACATTAGGTACTTGTTTATTATAAATTATGCGTATAAGTAAAACTAGGTGAAGATATTTGGCGAAATATTGAATTATGACATGCATAGTTACCTTTCCTGTAAAGACGACACACGACACACCTATTCACACATGGTTCATGTTTGTATAAAAAGAAGGGACAGATGCAAGAAATATTAACTACTTACTTACTATAAAGAAGCTTTGATTATTTCTGTTTGGCGGAAAGTATTGATGTAGTCGGAGATTCCCTCGCTCGAAGCTTTGTACCATTACATTAAATGAAATTAACTTAGTTGAGAGTAAACAACATAATGATAAAATGTACACTGGCACGGTGCTGTATTTGTAATTTCGTTTTGATCTTGTTCCCTAATTTATATGAAGCAGGTAGTTGTTGTTTGTATTAAATGGTAAATATGAAAGTGATTACGTATATATATGTTTAATGATGATTAAAGAAATGATTAGATGATTTATGAGGTGATGATGGTTGCGAAGAACATCCGAGCGCAAGAATAATGACTATTAGAAATGAACTTCTATCTACAAGTTTAAGTTTACAAATATATTTGTTGTATTTTTTTGTTTTGCCATCAAATTAAGTAAATTATTATGAATACCTAATAATTATGAAAACAAAATACTGTCTGCAATGCTTATTGTTTTTCAATAAAATGCATATCATAGTTGTATAAAAATAAGATTTTGACAAATAAAACCTGATAAAAACTTAACGCTGTTGTTCTTTTTGATATCGAAGAACAAGAAGCATCTAATATCAAGGAACTCTATTGATTTGAAGAAATTTCCGGGTTAATTGAATCCCAATTATGGTTTATAAAATTAACACGAGAAAATTTCTTTAAATCCAAGGAGTTTCTTGATATAAAATACCTCTTGTGACTTATAAAATAAATTAA
>JARJDT010000342.1:0-12121 GCA_030264655.1 Leptusa sp. GC000079
TCAAAAAAATCTAGGGACATTTGATGTGTGGTTCCTTTCGTTTTTAAATGAGATAATAGTAAGGGCGATCTCGGAAATTTGTATGGCCGAAATTTTGCCAAAACTTTTGATCATTAGTGTACACAATGAACGCAGCGAGCAACAAACTAACACATCCGTCGTCCAATCAGTCGATCAGTCCCCAAGCTCATGCCTAACAGCCTAACGCGTTACCACCGTAACGTAACTCCCCCGTCGTGTTAGTTTGCCGTCGCGTTGTGTCTTGTGTCGTCCGACGACTGACGTTTTCGCTTTTGGCATTTACTTTTATTTGTTTTTATACACCGTGTCGGTCCTGCGCTGCCGCTGCCTGTGACGTCCGACAGCCGACAGCTGAATACAGCTGAATACAAATACCGATACCGACACCCGACCAAACCACAACCACAACCACCCAACGAACGAACGAACATCCAAAGCAACGCAACGCAACGTCGAATTGAACGTCGTCGTCGTCGCTGGGCGACCGAAACGAAAATCGTAATTCCTATCATCCTGCACAGCCGCAGGCCGGACGGCCGTATCGTATGCCGTAGGCTATGCAGTAGGCACCACGCTCACGCACCACCGCATGTGTTACACTTGCCACACTTGCCACTTGCCACCAGTCAGTGCGATCATTTAGCCGAGCCGCGAGCGCTTGATTCGAACTCCAGCGTCCAGCGTCCAGCGCAGGCATAAGCATATCCAGAGAAATCGTCTCTGAATTCGGGTGCAACGAGCGAAATTAGCCGCTGTCGGTCTGACGGTAAACAACAATCGTACTGCTTATTCGATAACGTTGTGTATTTTGCGATCACTTTACGATGGCATCCAACGGGGATTCGATGAACGACAGCGTTCAGTTCTTCGAAGGAGTGGAAAAGCTCGTGGAAATCTGGTTTGCCACCACCGACGCGAACAAGAAGAGCGCTGATTTGCGCAAAATACCCAGGTAAAAACGCATGCATGCGACAACCGATCGAATTGCAATACAAATCGTCAATCGAGTTTGTTTGTTATTGTTGTTCTTGGTTGGAATTGGGAAAATTGCTGCTACCACTGGTCGAATACCAGTGGTACAACAGCAATTTTCCCCAATTTTATGGGTGTGAGTGTATGTATGTGCGCCATGGCCTATGACCGTTTGCGGCAGGCGAGTTATCCCAGTTTTGGCATCCCTCGCAAATTCGGCATAACAACAAGAAAATATGTTCGTTACGATTTGTTTTGAACTGTTGTTTGAAAATTTATTAAAAGTATTAACCATGAATTAATTAATTTTCCCAAATATGTATTAAAGTTCGGCCTAGTAAAGGTCTTTATCAAGCTTTGTTACGTGCTACATCGTTTAGTAGTTGTGGCCTTATATTTTCATATGGAAACTTACACGGGAATACATCAAACAGTGCGCATGGAATTGTGTTTCAACTACTGCCGTACAGCGTACAGCCAAGCTATATCACACACAAACGATATATCGCATATCGAAATTATCACATTTGATAGAAGTTCTTTATTTTATTATCGTTAGTACACAATTCCTTTGCACCAATCATGTTTGTTTATTCACTTGATAAAACCAAACAAAAGAAGCATTCAACACACAACAACTATTCACTAAACTCTATTTTGTTCCTATACAGTACAGCTGCATTCCAGAATATCGAATATACTGATACAAAATTGCAATTTACATTCTCACATTCTCTAGGATTGCCAATAATTCTAATCATACATCATATTTTTGTTTTTCGTACGAACGCACAAACATCAAGAATAATTTATTTTCGGGGATTCGGCATGCTAGAGCAAGTTTAATGGAAAGTCACAGACAGTGTCAAACACAGAAATGACTTCATCACATTTAGATAATATAATCTGTATCAATTTGAAACATTGTAAATGAAATACCTCCTCTTATAGCTGAATTTATTTACATACATTTTCTAATTAAGACTGTCTTGTCGAATGTTAATTGCCAAGTTCAAAGTATAATTATGTCAGTACATGAATGAAATGGTGATTTGGTACAGTTTATTAGTTAGTATTTCTGTGTGCCCTTTGCACTTTGTACCATTTTTCTTTCAATAAATCCCTAGGATACAGGGTGTTCACTTATAGGCGAATTATCCACATGGTTATCTTTGTCCATTTCTGGACTGCTGCTCTTTAAAAAATGTTCTCCCTCGCTCCGCTCTTAAGAATCATTTATACTTGACTGGCAACCCAATATACTTTGTTGGCGATTTTATTTGTTTACTATTAAACTGCAATACATTTGGAAAAATTCGCGTTGTATTGCAGTAATTTCGCCAATTTCAACGTACTTTTCAATCAGATACGGTTGTACAATGCGATTTTTTCCATATTTAATAGTAAATAAATAAAGTCTCCAAAAAGTAGGTTGGGTTGCATGGCCAATTGAAGCAGAAGAGGAGTTTTGTTTATGTATTGTCTCCCTTAAATGGTCCTGTCACCACGTGTATGGCGTATCCCAAAATTTCTTCCCAATAGGCGTATTTCTTTGTTGTTTTATTTATTTCAAATTTCAAGTATGATGACTGCGCATGAAACGTGATTGAGATTTTTGGTATTATAAGATCGCCACGTGTAGCTAATTCGGAAATAAGCAAACACCCTGTAGATCTTTGATAACATGGCATACATCCGCACAGCACATATCGGATAAATCTATTATTAGTTATTAGTGCGGCTTCGATGGAATTTAAATTTATCAATTTTATTTGAACAGCTCATAACAGACATATAATGCTCGCCTCATGTTGCTTCTTGTTTAGATAATTAATTACAGCCATAAATGACTGACTATTCACGAACAATTTACATGCGGTTATTTAACGGCTGGCGGCGCTTTGTATATTAATTTGTGATTTTTGTTTAAACATTGTGCAGGCAAGAATTAGAATCATTGTTGAAGATCGTTCGCTGCGAAATCATAAGTTTTACCAGCAACGAAAACATTGATGCTTATGTATTGAGGTAAGTTATTCGTTATTCTCGTTAAATTTTAGTTTATTAGTAGATCAGAAATTCTAGATGTTGAATTGATGCAGAATGTGTTGATGGTTTTTCTTTTATTTACACATTTCCTTTTTGTTTAATTTACATTTTCATATATTTCAAAAATAGAATGCTGTTTCTCGATGCATGGTTGTTCCAAAGTAGAGTAGCAACAGCCAATAGCGAATCGATCAAGTTCCTCCCAGTCTCTCCCGGCTGTTAGCCTGTTAGTAATCTTAGACAGTGGCGTAGCTAGCATGGAGCGAGTGGAGCAGTCTCCTCCAGGCGTCAAATTTCAGGGCGCCAAATTTTAGCAGAGCTAAAAAAATTTAACATTCATTAAAAAAAATGCATCAAAACGTTCTTCTATTTGCAAATGCAAAAGCAAGAAAGCGACGATTCTAAAGTTTGTTTTTAATAATAATAATAATAATAATATTCTTTATTGGCGAACCAAATGGCCATCGACCGCAGTCTTTCAGCCTGGTTTTAATATTTTTCCTTATTTCTTAATTTTTGTTTAATTAATATTTCTAATGTTTGTTTTTGTTTTTAGTTTAATTAGGTTCTAATGTTTTTTGTATGTGTAGTTTAATTAATAACAATAAAATGTTATATTGTAATATAGTTTATTTAAAAATATATGCCACTAATCCTAAGTCAGGCAATGTTCGAGGGGCGCCAAACTTAGGAATGCTCCAAGGCGCTGTGAGCCTAGCTACGCCACTGATCTTAGAGTTAGCAAGCAATTAGTTTTTCCTTCAGCTGCAAATACGAAGAATAAAGAGACGAAAGTAACAATTCTTCTACAATATCTTGATTTTCGCGTGCTCTCAGAAAATCGAAAATATCATTAGCTAACGCGATGTACAATCAATGCTTCAGCCTGTAGTCGTACTGTATAGGGTTTCATCTTGTCAAGAATTCTTGTCTTGAATTGGACTTCTTGTCTAGTCTTGAAATATCGGGACAAGAAATTTCAGTTTCTTGTCTTGCGTTTTTATCAATATTTCTTGAAATTTCTCGATATTTCTTGTCTAATTCCGTGAAAACTTAATCTTGTCTTGTAAGACAAGAGTCGATGTCTTGATCCTGTCTCGAATTTTTCGAAATCAAGACAAGAATTCTTGAAAAATCCAGAACAAGATGAAACTCGAGTATTGTACGTATGGCGGTTTTTTGAGGGAGTACGCACAGGCACAAGAAGAGCAACACGGGCAGCCTTGGCCAAGGGCAAGGTTTCTCGCTCTCCATCTCTGTTGTTTGTTGCTGTACTGCAACAGGCAGCAGCAACACCCCTCCAGCGGCGGCGGCGCACGCGTCATTTCCAAATCTCTGCAACCGTGCAGACTGCAAACCTTTCCATCTGTCTATTAAGTTCAACTTTCGCATCATTTTTCATCTCGTTCTTTTCCTGCCATCTCCTTCTGGCAACCACCGTACAGACATTGCAAATTGCGATGTACTGTGTGCTATTTTTAGCTCGAACCCTATTGTGAGTGCGAGTCGTCGTCGTCGATCGATCTGCAAATCTAAATACGCAGTGTATGCTACTGTTCCTTGGCTACACTATTGCGCGGTTCTGCAGGTTTCCATCAAAATTTCCGTTGGACTCCTTGGTTTTGAATCAAGGACATTGCCAACTTCTATGTTGATTGCTTTCCTAAGTGTATGTCAAAACATTACAACTTTTTGGCTACCTGCCCATTAAAAATGCTCGGGATTTGACAGTGCTGGGCCCACTTGTTTTCAATCGTGTCGAGTTTTTTCTTGCTTTGTTATATCATTTTTATTTGGGCGCAGGAGCGCATGTTGGAAATGAAAATAGATTTTCAAGAGCAGTGTCATTGCCCACAGCTCATTCCTCATTGCTACAAACAAGGTGGCAACATCAATATTTTCCTGATGACGAGCAGGGCCGGGTTAAACGATCGAAGCGCTCTAGGCTAAATGCAGAAAAGGCACCCTATTTCAAAAACATCTGTTTAAGTTCATTTAGAAGATAAATACGTTTGTTTACTTCAAATTTTGCGCCCTAGGCGATCGCCTTTGTCGGCCTTGTGGTTAACCCGGCCTGATGACGAGCATGCGAAGCGTATCTCATCCCTGTACATAACATAAATACTAAAAAATTTGAATTGAAGAGCGCTTGCTTAGTCCTTGCATCTTGAGTCCTTGATCCTTGAGAGTCGTTTAATAAGCAATTTCAATTGTATTACATAAAGGAATGCATGTAATCGATTAGGTTCAATAAACTGTCTCTATCTATTTATTGCCTGATATAATTCCGTTGACATTGTCTAGACTCCCTGTTGGCAATGCAGATGGATTGAACATACATTAAAAATATGATGATGTTTTTTACGGCTTTGAATAAAATGGCCCAAATTGCGCTATTTCGCTCACAATAAATAGTAATAATCTTGCTGTCTTGGTCTTCTAGTGAGAGCTCAATGTTTGTCTCGAAACGACGTTTTATATTGAAAACTTGTGGAACTACCACGCCTCTACTATGCCTGGAAGCATTACTTGATTTAGTCGAACATTACGCAGGCTTTGACGCTGTTGAGGACTTATTCTATTCGCGTAAAAATTATAAACGTCCCGATTTGCAAGTCACTCCGCATCAGCATTTTGACCAAGAGGTACCTACTCTTAATCTTCACTTGAATAAAATACGAACATCGACGACTTATTATTTTTCCACTGGAAATTTAGGTCGAGTTATTAGACACATTATTCCCGGAGGGGGCAGCTTATTGCCTTGGGCCGATCAACAGGGAATGCTGGTTCCTGTACACGTTGAATCCAGTTCCATTGAGTACGGACACACGCTGTGCTCCTCAACCGCAAGGACACAAAACGACCACATCACAACCGGAACCTGATCAAACGCTGGAAATCCTTATGACGGAATTGGATCCTGATATAATGTTGATGTTTACACGAGAAGACTCCTTAAATGCGGCTGAAGCAACTAAGGTACGTAGAATTACCCAATTCTAACCAAATTATTGGTTTAATTGATATTCATAGAAATCTGGTATTGACAAAATTATTCCAAACATGATAATCGACGACTATTTGTTTGAACCGTGCGGTTATTCAATGAATGGAATTTCCAAACATGTAAGTATACCTACATCATACAACCAATGGTAATGTAATTCATTGTAACGAGCCTAACAGTGCTTTCGATTTTATTTTTAACGCTAGACAAATACCGATTCGTCTTCTGTAAGTATCTGTCGTTTTTGTGGTGTGGTGATTGTGGTAGGTTATCAACTTTCAACCGTCCTTTGCACCCTCGCATTAAGATTGATATCACCTTAACAAGGTAGCTAAATGCAAATTAAACGTTTTTGCTTTCCTCCCCTAGGGTAATTACATGACAATTCACATTACTCCGGAGCCGGAATTTTCGTACGTCAGTTTTGAGACGAACGTTCCCGCCACTTCGTATCGTGAGATCATCTCCAAAGTACTGGAGGTGTTTCAACCCGGCAAATTTACTATCACCGTTTTCACTAACCAGGTATTCAAATGAATCCATGGCGTATAGCTACATTGAATTAACGTGCGGCTCCCTTGCTTTCAGACGTCTCAAGCAAAAGACACGCCAACTGACTTGCGCTTCCTCGCTAAGATCAGAGAATGGCATCGCCGCGAGATTCAAGTGTGCCAATTCAAGAACTACGACCTCACTTACTTGTTCTATAGCAAATTCCCGAGCTGAGGGTGTATGGACGAGCCGTGCACGTGCGCAGCTACCTTCGCTTCATCAATCAAATCTATTTCAATCATTGACACTCATCATACCTTACAGACAACACACATCAATACATCTTCCATATGTTCCAAATACTCCACATGGTTTTCGTCCCTAGTTCAAAGTTTTCTGTACACATCTTCGAAATCAGCTAGACCGCTTACAATCCACACAAACAATCAGCTGCAAATTCTTCGCCGCGCTGAGTACGCACACACGCGCGGCCATCACCATCAAACGCATCGCTTCAACACAATTATCTTATCATTTATCTTTATTCTCGTCTTTTCTTTCGACGACTTCGGCTCGGTACTGATCCTGTATTGCTGGTGGCGGACGAAAATCTCGTGAGGCATGCCTAGAACATTCGGCACGCGAAGCGCGTAAACGAAACTGGCGGACGCATAATCGTTGCCCGTCCCGTAAATCCTGTTTATTGAATAGCAATCTCTATCACATTTTCATTCATGCATGCTGAGTTTTCAGGCTATTTTAAAATTGGAAACTGATGGGGACGATTATGCTCCGTTTTGCCCAAGCATCTGCATCTTTAAAAACTAAAGAAACTAAAGAAGCAGAGTGTTCCTTAACCTATGAGGGTTAGAGCGTTTTTATGATTATGAATTGGCGCGGCGCGTTTATGCATTTTTCGTTTCGAAAGTTCGTTATGTCCGGGGCAAATCAAATCAGTACAAATCATTTTCCTCCATACCATTATCACGCTCTCTAAGTGGGGGCTGTAGTTAGGGAAAACTACTGTAACCGTTGTGGATAGGACCGTATTGATTTCACATTACACAATTACAGTGTTTTATTATTGGAAGCGTAAGCGAGCACTATTTTGTTATTCAGTGGTAATTTCGAAAAACATTGGAAATTTCCGCCCAGAAGCAATTGCAAAATGCCAAACTTGGAATGGGAGATGACTTTATACAGCAATTCTATTTCGGTGACTATTTAATATGAATCGTTATATTGATAAATAAAATATATTATATTGATGACGAAAGTTTTCAAACACTCCATACAAAACATCTAAACAATCTCTAGAATGTTTATTAGTTAATTCCTTCCATGGGAACAATGCGGTCAGTTGGAGCGATTAGTGAATTATTGGGAGCGCGTATTGAAATGATAGGACCTTTCCAAACCACTTCGAAAATTACTAAATTAGGTATATTCATAAATGATTGATTATTGGTGTCTTAACTAAATTTATCGTAAGATATATGTATTAAGTTAGCAAAACAAATAAGTAACAAGCAGGGTTGAAAAAGGTCCACATTTTTCTACATGAAAGATTATAAATAAAACAATTAAATTGGAAAACAAGTTAATCTATTGGATAAATGTTTAATTATTCTTAAGAAAATAGTCTATTTGAATTAAAAATGTTAGTTGCATGAATAAATTACTAGATAAGTTTGAGTTATTTGGGGAAAATAAAGAATTTATTTAAAGTTGCTCTGGCTATTCTTACTGTTTCCTTTTATGTGTGATCAGAAATGGGCTTTGTGTAAAGCAGCCACTTTCTCAATTAACTCTAAATGACTTGCATACAAAGCAGATTCATGGTCGATATCCATCCATCGCACACCTTTAGCATCATCACCAGCAACCAAATTGAATTTGCCTACAAATTCTGAAGTTTCATCATGGAAATTAACTGCAATTGTCTCTATCCATGCGTTATCAGTATTTCGCGGATCATCAACATATCCCCGATATATTTCTGTCCCGTTTGCAAAGAATGTCGCCAACATACGTTGGTCCTCCCCAACCTGCTTCCGATTTTTCTCGAGGGAATTCATTGCTTCTTCGAGGAATTCCCGCATTAAAGTTTTGCTCACTTGTTCGCCAGGATCTACCATCCCACCTGGTATCGCCCATTCATTATTGTCATGCCGCTGGATGGCACAAAATTGCATTATTGGTAGTTTGGTCAATTGGTGAATGACGAGAGAATTGCTCTCGCGTTTCCAACGAGTGACGATTGGGTCAGCTGCATGATTGGGGCCCCATCTACCGAGAATGCCGCGGCCGACAATGCCCGTGCGTCCACAAGGATTTCGCGGGGCTCCCTCCACAATGCAATAGTCGCCCATGTGGCTGCGTCGATTGATCAACTGATCCCCAGCATTCCATTGTGGCAGGAAGCCATCAGCACCTGCAATTATGATCTAGGTCAGGTCATGATCATGATAAGCTGCTGGACAAAAGTGATTGGTCATGGTTTGCCTAGTTTTTGGTCGGCCCACGGTTTGTTCGCAAGGGTTGGAGATTCGTAGTATCTTGGAATGTAGTCTTCAAACTTGATAAGCCAGCTGACTAATGTTGCATCAACAGGAAAACGTTGCACTTTACTTCCAGGATAAATAGCATTTCGACATTTAATATGAACTCTTGCCATACTTCTTAAGAATCTCATAGAAGATATAATATTGGTTCATTTACCGTTCCGGCTTTTGGTTAAGTGGCCCAGTTGATTTTCTCCGTTCACTATTGAGAATTTTGAAGTGGAAAGAAGATAAAATAATGTCAGGTTGTAAGAAATACAGGCTTTGACAATGCTTGCAGTGTTGCCAGATTTGTCTAAGGCGGCATTGAAATGATTTTGTGTCTAGCATAAAAATCTACTATTATCTTCAATCTACCGAGAAGTAGACACTTCTATGCCTAGACATAAAAGTACTTTAAAGCATGAGCAGAATAAGCTAAGGAAACGTTACAATCCTCACAGTCATCAGTATATTTTCACGTTTATATTATTGTGGGCATTGTGATCAAAACGGCGTATCTAATCTTGCTGCGATAATCTTTTACACCTTTTCCAGTTGATATTCAGAAAGTAGCTATTAATATTCAGAAAACTGCAATTGATTTTCAGATATTGCAAATGATATTCCGAAATTAGCACATGTAATTCAGATATGAATGATATTCAGACAGTATGTAGTAATTGTAATTCAGAATAAGTCAATTGTATTACAGAAAATATCAAATGATATTCAGAAAGTACTGAATTTCAATTGCAAGTTTTTGATAATCAATGATTTCTGAATTGCATTTGCTACATTCTGAATATCAATTGTGATATATCTGAATTACAATTGCTACTTTCTCAGAATCATTTGTGGTTTCTGAACTACAATTGCTACTTTCTGAAAATCACAATTGCTACTTTTTGAAAATCATTTGTGATTTCTGGATTACAATTGCTACTTTCTGAAAATCAATTGTGATATATCTGAAATACAATTTCTACTTTCTGAATATCACCAGGAAAAGGTGGAGTTGCCCAAGCGTCGGGGGCCCCTCGGATTGTGGGGCCCCACGCATTGCGTCTACTGGGCAAGTCTCTAAGGCATAGAAAAATCAATACGGGGCCTGATTTGAACTTCTCTCACTCAAAATAAGCCAAATTTCTGTTATTTCTGATTCAGACTGAGGTGATTCGCCTGAAATTTAGGCTTACAACTAGGCGTATATGCTAGTTTCTTGCCTACTGTCCGCCTGCACAGAAGTTCAGATTTGCCCCGTATGTGCCGCACTTTTTAGTTGTAAATTTGGCCAACATATGCATTCTAGTCCTAAAAAAGAGTTCAGTGAATGATGCCGAAATCCAATATTGTCACTCGTCACGTCACTGTCAAAATTTAATAATCTTATTAATTTGCTTTTACCCGCATTTTACAGCGATTTTACTCCGGTTTTTCCCTTATATTCTTTGTAACTAGTGAGCAACCATGCCCAAAAGTAAGTAATATTTCACAAGCGTAACACGCTCATCCCAAAATCAATCGTAGAAGCGGCTTTGACTACTTTAAATTGACTATTAAATTCTAACCTATGTGAACACGAACAGTCCATACTTGAAAACATGCGTTGTATTGGCGTTTGCAGACAAATTTGTGAACCATAAGGGCCGTCATCGCAAATTTACGAATCCCGAAGAGCTTGAGCAGGAGCGCAAGAAGGAGGAGGAGAAGAAAAAATGGCGACAAAAGCATGGTGAGGATGAGGAAGAAAGTAGCAGTGAAGAAGATGAAGAGGCAGCTGGTGATAAGGACTCAGAGTCGGAAACCGCCGAATCATCAAGTGAAGAGGCAAATATTTTGATTTTAGAACAACTGCAAGAATGCACGTGCACCTATGCAACTAATACACATTTAACCGAATGCACGAATGGTTTTTGATTATAGGAGGGCAAAGCTAAGGGTGTGTCCAATCTTATAGAAATAGAAAATCCGAATCGAATTCAGAAGAAAACAAAAAAGTTGACCGCCACCACTAAAACAGATGACCTCACAGATAAGCCACAGTTGTCGAGACGTGAACGCGAGGAGATAGAAAAGCAGCGTGCTCGTGCTCACTACCAAAAGCTACATGCAGAAGGCAAAACAGAGGAAGCACGTGCTGACTTGGCACGACTAGCAATCATCAAACAACAACGTGAAGAAGCACAAAGAAGACGTGAAGAGGAGAAAAAAGGTTCGTTTAGTTCACAAAGCTGTGCTATTTGTTCATCATTCGTTTATTTCTCCTGATTTCTCCATCTAGTGAAGGATGATGCAGTCAAACAAAAGTCAGCACAGAAGACCTCGGGCAAAAAATAACTAATAACACACTGCTACAGTTATGAAGAATTGTCATGATTTTTATGATCGAAATTCACTAATTTTTTAATTGATTCAAGTAATTTACATTCTTTATACATTTTACCTCTATAGTGTATTTAGAATGCACCAAAATTTATTAATTCATGCATTCATATACATATTGTATAAAAACTTGAATATGTGACAATTATACAACTTTTTTGTTATAATCCAGTTTGTAATTCAGTTGCTTTCAAGTTATATCACTGCCATACCATTTGGTGTGCTGTGGTATCAAGTTCAATGTGAGATGTGCATGTGACGTCATTGGAGTGGAGTTTTCAATAAATTGGCAATAATTTTATACTTTAATGAGTAGTAATTAGGATCCTTGTATCATTTCAAAGGGTCAATCCTGATCAAAATCGTCCAGCTCAAAAATGTTGAAATTGTCATCGATAAAATAAGACGTTGCTTATCCAAATGCTGTCCAAGGCACTTGAAGCGATGTGCCGGTTAAATTGCCACGTCGTGAAGTTCATTCTCCAGAAAGAGAGAGAACGAATGTTATATACTCACGCGGGAGGCGAAAGCGTATTCATAATTAGGTAGAAAAACAAAACCTATCAGATAAGTGCGCTCATTGATACATAGGATATGGTTGGGAAGAGTTAAGTTAAGATAACTTTATTACTATTTGAGTAGATTTAAC
>JARJDT010000352.1:0-11342 GCA_030264655.1 Leptusa sp. GC000079
ACATTCATTATATATACCCGTCCTTTTTTATTAAACGGAGAAATTAAATAGAATAACTTGACACGAAAGGCTAGACTTGAACCACTTTACTGCCAAGCTGCTCTTGGCTATCTATACATCGTCACAAATTTATTTAAGCTGCGCCATCTGACAACAATAATCAACATTAAATATCAAAACGAGAGAGATTGAGTTTAGATTCCCTGAGAACAACTATGAGTCGTTTTACTCCCTCATTTTGAGTAATATATTACATATTTTCTACGTAAGTAGGTGAAAAAATATTTATCGTAAATTATTTATTTTATTCTTTTAAGTATGAGACTATACCCTAAGATCAACATTCATTGGGGTAGAAATAAAGATTTAATTTGTAATTATCATTCATATCTTTTAATTAATTATTATTATTCTTTGTACAAATACACAAAGAAAGCTGAACCAACAAACACAACCGAAAAGGGGGAAATTAAAGAAAAGTTGTGTTTTCATTTATTTTAATTAAGCTTTTGCATTAATTCGCCGCTCTGTTATCTTAAAATATTACTTAATTAAAACAATTTTTGGATACATTTATGTTTAACGGTTTTAGTTTAATGCATTAAATAACAATTAAATTTGACAATATAACCGGTCCTAACCGGAAGTTTGCCAAATTTCTTAACTCTTTCCCAGTCAATCCACTATGCACTATGCAAGTACATACATACTCATGCACGATGTATATTTAAAGGGTTATAAATTATAAACAACCCAGCGAATCAAAAAGGCTAATGCAAAAATTCTTAGGCTAGAGCCCGCTTTCGAATCAGATGTACTTTAAGTTGACGAATAGGAGTGCTGATTCAAATTTAGCATATGTTGCCATGAAAATAAAAATAAATCCAATCTTTTCTAATCAATTATCAGTGACATTTGTTGAATTTTCATTTATGATGGAAATTGTAGACAGTTAACCATAGCAGTTAACCTAATAAATTTGAATTTTTTTCTTAAGGCAACCTATATGCTAATTTTGAATCTGCATTTCAATTAGCCATCTTTAAGGACTTCTAACTCGAAAACGGCTCTAACCTAAGAATTTTTGTATTAGACTGTTCGATTCCGTTTTGGCTTCTGAATCAGTCAGTTTTCAGTGGGTCGTTTGTCACGGGACACTCTGTATTTGCTACCCCAAGGCAGTGAACGTCCATTCCATTTTTATAAAATTTATTATAAATGTAAATTAAATAACTAATAACGCACAATATTTCAAATATTTATAAAATTAATTTAAATAGTTTAAAAGTATGGTGCCATCAAGAAGTGAGTAATAAATTGGAAAGTCAATATTTAAAGTTTTTTTAAATGAACATTTTCTACCAGTTATAGTAACGAATGGTCAAGATAAATCCTAAGTTAGCCGTAATTTCGGTAATCGTATGTCAAACAATTAACCAGCGTTTTCAGCAATGTCAATAAAGTCAATATCTAGCTAGACTGTTTCCAAAATAGAGTTAACAGATTTTAATTTTCCGCGAAATTTTCATTACCCTATAGGACTATAAAGTCAAATCTCTAGCACTTATTTATTATACATATGATACGAGGGCGATAAAGTATGGTGTTAGCCGCCCGCGCAGAAACTCAACTTACCGACTCTTCCATGCGAGCGGCACTTGCCGTTTTAATGGTCTAGGGCGGTTTCAGCGCCCGCAACGCAAGTTTGGCTAGCAGGTTGTAGATAGCGGCGATAGCGCGCAGGTAATTTAATTAATTGTGTATCTAATATAGGCAACCTCAACTAACATTAAGATGATTATAAATTAAAGTTGAATTAAATTAAACGTTAAACCAACAATCTGTCAATTTTTGTTGACAATGTCTGAATAGAATGATTGAAGTTGTAAAGATAGACGATTAGGTTGTACTTAAAACTAAGTTGAACTTCATTGTGTCCGTGTAACATTTTTGATCTTTGTGTTGTGTAAGGTTGTATTGTTTATTTAAGTACATAGTGATCAAATAATAATGAAGCGCAGTTGAATTTCGCGCCATAAATCATGTCAAACTCACATACAAATCTTGTGTAGTTTGACATTTAATTATGGAGCGAAATTCAACTGCGCATCATTATTATTTGATCATCTGTACTTACAACTTAAAACTAATTATAGATTCACACGATGCAAGATGCAATTGGGCCAAAATAAAGTAAATGGAATGATGGAATGATTAACACCAACATTTGCTCCCGGATTTCTTTGCATGAAAGAAATACATGTATTCCTGAAAATAAACAATGTTTTGATCAAGATCAATTATATAAATTTAATACTCAATTCGGTAAAATTGTTTTCCTACTCCCACCTTGAAAACAACATGTTTTGACATTGCAAATAATACTCCTAAGAGGGTCTTAGGAACACTAGTGTTGCAATGGAATCGCATGATGGCTTTATTATGTCATGTTTTCGTAGGAAAAGAATTGTGAAGCACTCGTACGCCAAGGCTTTGTGAAGCTCGTGTGTCCTTTGCAGTATTTGCCTTCGGCTCATGCTGCAATTGCACACTCGCATCGCAAAGACTATCTTGGCGGTACTCGTATCCAAGATACTAATTACTTACCAATAAAAATGCAGCTCCAATAACTAATGCTTTGTGTTTAGGATCATCCCTACGACCTGGAAATGTGACTGCAATGTTGTACTCATTTTGGACTTGATCCCATTGATGATTAATACTACCTAGTTGAGTCAATCCGTCATTTGAATAAATCTATAGTAGAAACAAAAGCTTTGTTATCACGGGTTTCTATACTGGAAAGTACAAGATAAACTAAATCTGTAATATTTACGCCAAAATGTGCCTCTTTTATTGCACCCATGAACGATGCTGGGCCCTCAATCCGATACACAATTGACTCATGAATATTGTACAGGACGAAAGTAGGAATCGACAACGAAAATATTTGTTTCACACGGCCAATGTAGTAATCATTCGGTAACCAAACTTCCAAGTCCTACAATTTGATAAAATTATGCAGGGGGATTTAAAATTGGAAACTTCCTCCCGTAGGCTTGTTCCAGACGATTTAAAAAACTTTTTTGTTCATTCATTCCTTTTAGATCTTATTTATTTACTTAATTATTTTAAATCAGCAACTTATATCAGAATGAAAAAAATATTCAATGTTTATTTTGTTTAAAACTAAAATTCATCCGTAATAAGAAATGAAAAATTCGGAACCATGTTAAAAATAATAATTAATAATGGTTAATGACTGATATGAAAATTACTCTTCAACTAGTAATATCAAAGAAAAAGGAATGCATGAATATTTGAAAAAGTACAATTTTCTTGTTCTTTGCTTATATGATTAAACAACCCCAGAAGAATAAGACGTAATTTACTTGTAATTTGCACCAAATTGAACAACAACCAAAAGTTGTACTCCGTCGTAAAATTAACGCTTCTTGCTGCGAGTGATCAAACAAACTCATTATAAAGCCGCGATTAGAACCGCATAACATTCTTTGAGTTTCCGATGACTGCTCCGTTGCGTAGAACAAAGTCTCACCATGTGGCATTATAAGTTTGTAGCGATTTTCCGAACGAACATTCGACATTACTAGCAAAGTTACGAATAATTAATTAAGTTTGTGATTTCACTGTTTAAAAACATGTTGAAAAGTTTGAAACTTTTAAACTTACAGTCGCTAAGTTCAACAGTCTGCTGAATGAAAATTTGATCAATTCCACGCAAAAAGTCAATGCCGTGGTTTGCTATCACTTGCATATTGTTTGTGCTCTGCCAGTCGATAGTCGAGATTGGAATTTGCCTTCTTGTGCCAAATTCTGTCAAAACAATTAAATTAAACAAGAAAAAA
The DNA here is from genome assembly GCA_030264655.1 of Leptusa sp. GC000079. Classification (NCBI taxonomy): domain Eukaryota; kingdom Metazoa; phylum Arthropoda; class Insecta; order Coleoptera; family Staphylinidae; genus Leptusa; species Leptusa sp. GC000079. Next base: position 3,870 of record JARJDT010000352.1, read on the forward strand.
GAAAATAGTTTTACATTTTTAACGACCTACCTTGGTCATCATCACTTCTATCACGAATGCGTATATTTTCTCTCGCTGGTTGATTGGTAACAACATTATCATCGTCAGGCTCGTTGAAAACGGGCGATTGCAATTCTATAAATTCTATTATTTATGTTTAACAATAAATGAAATCAAAACACACGTTTTACCTGTTGTGTGATCTTCTAAATTATCGTTAACATTGTTGTTCGTTTGAAACATTTTGCAACATTTATGGCTTGAATTTATTAGATTTCAATTACTGCACTAAATTAGATCGAACAAAAATATAAACACAGACTTATTGTGCTTATGCTTAGTATAGCTGTAAAGCGATCTTTGTTGATATTAATAGGCATGTCAATAGATAATGACTGATAACATCATTATCTTATCAGATTCTAAAGAATTTTGCTAATTCTACACAAAATTGAACAAATGTGAAGAGTAAAAATTAAAATAGCTACAGTTGATTAGATATACTGATAACGTTTTGAATTAAATTTATTTCACATCCAAATATCGACAAAATATAATATTTTATTCTAATCCAACAAAGTCTAAAATAACATGCAATATGATGAATAATATTTCGCGTTGCATTTTTATTTTGGTGTACAAAATGTTGTTGTTTTGCATATTTATAATTTATCACAACACGTTGGAAATTGTCTCGCATTTTATTCGCATTCACCGCAATACCTACATTTTAGATTTTAAATCAACCGAATATAAGGATATTTATAAATTCAATCTGTAAACGTGGCCAAATTTGATTAATTAAAATAAAATTCATTCATAAAGCATTTATTTCAAGCAATTTTTTAAAAAAGAAAGTACATCACAAAAATTAAAATTATAAAATATTAAATAGATTCGCCAGGAAACTTTTTTTTTCATGTTGTAAAATTTCATCTTACGTAGTAGATATCACCAAGTGCAAGAATTTCGTTTACAATCAATATTTTTAACAGCGACCACGACCACGCTTGGAGCAATAGTCCTCGCTAGAACTGCTGCTGTCATAGCTGTCACTGGACGAATCGCTGTAATCCGAGCTGCTATCGCGACGTCTGGCAGGTTTCTTAGATTGCGACTTCTTCGCCGTGACCGTGGAAGACTTCTTGGCCGCCTTCTTCTTCGCAGGCGCCTTCCTGTAGGAATTGCTTCCACAACCGCAACCATTGCAACCAGGCATTTTCAACTTAGGGTAGATTTCCTATAGGATTTAAATATAATCCATACATTTTAAGCAAGCAAACACATGGGAATGTTTAAATGTTGAAATTTAATTTTGCAATAACATAAATTAAATAAGTAGGCATGAAATACAAATAAAATGAATGAAATGCAAAATGTAGTTAATCTTGAATTTTATGAACGAAATTTAAACAAAAGAGTTTAATGCAATTGAAAATATATTGTTAAAATATTAAAATAAAATAACAACAAAAGATTAAATAAAAAATATGACTTACGTGTTTCTTGGTGTTAATGGCGAATACAAATCGTTTGAATCGCAAAACTTCTTGTAGCTGTATTTATACATGTTTGACGAATGATAACTTGCCCCTCTTACCAAGAAATGCAAATCAAGATCTACGCAGTTCCTTTTGGCATCTTCAATTCCAGTGTTGCAAACTTATTCAAATCAATTGTTACTAAAAGTTAAATATTAAAAAGATTGAATAGAAACAGAGAAAAAAGTCCATTTCAAATACAACCAAATCAAAGTTTTAAGCACGTCATTAAATAGGATTTGTTTTTAAGTGCCAGTGAATATATAAAACATTAGTGATAAGTTTATACCTTTCTGAATTCTGAACAATATTTAACGTTTAATTTCAAATATGCAGTTATACATATTAAAAAATACAAAATACAGGAAATCAGAAATTTTTTGTTGCTAAAGTAAATAATGTGTTTTTTTAAACGCGTTGCGAAGCTTCCCTGCTTGTTTTCAAACCCCCGAAATCAGTAGTTAGATTAAATTTAAGTTTTACCATTTCTCAATGAAAAATCGTTTTCGGTAAAATTTGCACTTTCTTTTTGTAAAAATATAAAAAATCGTTTGTTGAATTAAATTCATAATCCAAGTATTCTAGTGGAATTTTACTTAAAGAATAATCAATTTTCCCTAGAAAACAAACAATATTTTGTAAAAGTGTGGTATATGTATGTATTTCAAAAAATATTTAACGGCTGTATTATATCCCAGGGCTGCCACCAACTCACCTGTTGTAAAACGGATATACGACATTATCCTGCTGATATCGACATAGGACATAACAACCAAAATAAAATATGCTATTAAAATTGCAGTTTATAGCCATTTTTGTGTGGTTAAATTACAGAGTCAAAAATAAATAATTCAATAAAAATATTGTATTTATTTATCATAGTTTTCTTAAAATTTAAATAGGTATATTGTATCATATTTTGAAATACACTTATTAAAAAGAGTGTAAGGCAATTGCATGTCCTGTTACATTACATAATTACAATAATCACATAATTAACAATGATTAAAATAAAATTGAAAGTTTCTTGATTAACTTTTTAGTTAATTAAATAACAATTAATAACATACTATTCATAGAACCCTAAATTAAAACAATATACTTTATTTAATAAACGACTATCACTTGTATTTGCAAATTTAGAATAAATCACAATTTACGAATTTAACCAATCTCTAAATACATAAAACAATAACAATTTCAACCAATCAAATTATCTACATAACATAGTGGTAAAAACGACTGAAGCCTCAATGAATGTTGGGATATCTTCTTTTATCAGCACTTCAAAAATAATTGAAACGCCCACTCATTCTGGTAACCGATTGGAAAAAAAAATTTAACATAAGGGGCGGCAATGAGATTTGAAAGGCATATGACATTAGTTTGTTAAACAATATATGTCATCACATTAATAAGTTTGAAATAATTTTATTTATGCAATAAATGTTATATACGTAAAGCAGCCAGTCCGTGCCTATCGTCACAATCAACCAATAATCAAATTAATTGTTGTCTGATTGTGACGAGACGCACACACTTGTTGTCCGAAGTATAATCAAAGCCTTTCAAATCTCATCAGCAGCTTATGATAATTTTTTTACATACGGTATTTTCACACTGCTACCAACAAAAAACATAAATAAGAAAGTGCAAAATGCAACAAAACTTCAGAAATTTTTGATCACCTTGCACATAGTAATGAAATAGAATAAAATGCAAAAAATGAAGTATTCTAAATAACAAAGAATATACTGAATTCTGATTACATTCATTTTTAGTATATTTTATAAATACATATCACATTCGTTATTATTGGTTATTTTAGTAATTTTCTTATCCTTATAGCAATGTTATGCCTGGAAAAATTGACGATTAATGCCGTCATATGAAGGCGCCAGCGAATAAAAAAGCATATATGCCCGGACCCTATAAATTGAATCGTTAACTTTAGCCACTGTACAATTCTCATCATTATATTCAATCCACTTTTTGGCCACCGGATGATAACAACAAGCAGTATAATGTCCCCTATCACGATTGCCACTATGGCAAGCCACCGCACTCAAGTTATACTTAACATTGCCGAAACGCAACTCCATAGGAAAGTAAGCTTCATTCAGCAAACGCAAAACGCATCTATCTTTGATACTGTATGTGTACCGCATTAAATTAACAACTAATACATTCGGATAGTAAGTGATATGCTGTGAAATGTGCATTTCAACTTCACATCGCGAGCAATATTTTTGCGCATCAGCATCTTTACTTGGCTTGATAGCTTTATCAACTTCAGTCTGCACATTAATAGGCTGTTGCTCATCATATTCCATGCTCAGAAAGACATTATTATTGTATTCATACTTAACAATGCGCGATTTACACCTGTGACACGTTGTAGTCACCTCTAATTGATAGAAAAATGTTCGGTTTATGAAAGATATTTTGCTTTTGAAGGCTTTATGCCAATCACTCAAATATGATGTACAATCACCACTCGTCTCCAGAGGCTCTGCTAACTCTTTATGCATAGTGTCAGTAACGTGGCCAAAAAATTCGTGGATATCTTCATGGTCCCCGGTAGAATAGTCATGACTAGTAATCCGACATGCTTCGTTATAAAAATTATGTGGACGGATTGCAACACGGCATTCTGTCCACAGCTTTTTGAAGAGTTCACTCAATGAATTTGTCATTGGCATCGATGTTGGAAACGTACGCATTGTTAAGAAGTAAGCAATTGATGGACAAAACCGCAAACATTGAATTAGCGAGTTCATGTAACATGTGTTTTTAATGTTAACCAAACCGGTGACACCTGAACTCGGAAAATTCGATATTAACATATTTATTTCTTGCTCAAGAGTGTTGGAAGCTTGCGGTTTTGTCGACCGATCAGGAACAGGCACTTTAACATTGGTTTTCACATCCGGTACACCTTCAAAAGTCCCCATGCTAAGATTCTTCTCAAATTCGCTTTCTTCCAGTTCAAGAGTTTTCCGCTTCTGGTACTTGATCAGCCGCTTATTGTCCAAGCTACTAACATCTTTAAACACGTAATCTAAATAACTAATATCTTCAGATTGAGATTGCATGCATCTATCATCGAATTCTTTCCGAATAAGACGTCGACGTTCTTCAAGTTCGATGCGATATGACCCTGCGCTTGATATTTCTTGATTCATTTCTATTAATTGGTTTTGCGCATCTTGTTGATTTTCATTATGGGTCAAGATTCTTCGTTTTAAATCATATCGTTGTTTGGTATAATTAAAGAGTTTTTCTTCTATCTGCACTTGATGCTCGCATATTGTTAACAAGCGTTGGGCAATAGACGTCAAGGGAACTTGCTTATCACCTGTACTAAATTCAATTTCTTGCAAGTCTAACTCCAAATCTAAGGATTCTTCCTGAACTTCTATTGATGGTTGTTGTGTTTCCAATGCTAGGAAATCCGGATATTCGATGTCATCTTGCATTAAATCATCCAACTGGTGGAACAGTTGATTGAATATTAGACCGGGATTTGTTAACAGTGTTGGGTAGTTGTCAGCCATGCCACGTACACCACCTTCTAAGACAAGAGGTAGTGTTTGATAGCGTTGCTCCAAGTCCCATTCTATGAGAATCGTTCGTAAATCATGTAATTTTCCGGCTTGAAACGATATTTTATTTGTCTCCAAGTCAGTTAACACTACGTAGTCAAAATTGTGACGAGTTTTGAAGGCCATTGCAGTTGGCGGGTTCAATTTCTGTTGTAAAGTGTTTGTTGATAATCTAAAATTATAAATTTAGCTGTGCAAATATAAATTTTATTGTTTCTCACCCTTTATGGATAATTTCCTCAGGAATGCAAAGAGTATTTTTGAATTTCAGGGAACATTGAGCGAATTCAACACTTGGACGTGCATCCAATACAAGTACTTTGATTGTAGCATCTTGTGTTAATGCATATAAGTTGTGAGAACTTATGAAAACATCTAAAAATCAATTAAAGCCATTTAGTCACAAAAATACAATGTAATGAATTAAAATGATTGATTTATAAGCGAAATTTAAAAAAAAAACATAGATTTAGTAAATTAGGCCTAAAACGTTAAACTATATTCTTTTCCTACTAACGCCTTTAAAAGTCAGTCATTACACAAGCCATCTTATGCATGAATAGCGACTTTCCCACTTGTTACTTCATGGTCGTATAGGCTAGGAAGTAAGGTACATTTGTACGAAAAATAAATACGCATGTGCAAAGAATTTCTTTTCTGGTTTCGTTTAATGTGGCGCCAATCTCAGGCTCCCAGAAAAGTAATTCTTTGCACATAAGTAAAGGTAATAACTAACTTTAAATCAGTAGTAGAAGTAAAATGCCTAGCCTAAACTATGGTCGATTTCAGCCACTGCATACTGAATCATTTCACACACTAAAAAGCTGGCATAATTTGCATAAAACCGCGTTTTGCAATTCTTAAAGATAGAAATCTAAATGTATTTTAGGCAAAAATCCTGCCTCTTGCGTCTTTGCAAACAAGACCAGTGCTAAATATTTTGTGATCTACTGAAAACATAGAAAAAATCACTAAAATTACATTTTTCATAATCGTATTTTAATCCCGAATACCAAGTTTCGGTGCAAAACATGCATTTTAAATTTCCTATGATAACTTTCAGAGTCCAAAATTAATCAGTTTTGACAGAGGTTTCGCCTTTGCAATTAACTTTAATAAGTGCATTTTGTACCAAAATTTAAATATCTATCTCAGACGGACACGGTTCCATGGCCTACTTCACCAAATCGAAGGCATTCATTGATATTACTCACCATCATCATTGACAATATTACTTTTTGCAGCTTTCTCACCATTGATGCTAGGATCATTCAGCACAGAAGTTAGTGCCTGTTCATTAGGTTTGATTAGAGTTAAATTAGTAGTGTATCTACCAGTCAGCGACTTCAAAACTTCCTCTTTTAGTTCTTCAACTTTTTTCAAAGTGGATGAAAACCGTGTTGAAAAGAAGCGTTCATCTTGCACCTGAATGCGTATTGTATTGATAAGATTAATATACCGCATGCATAAGATGTAAATTTTTTCCTCATCAACGGGCGACTCCTTATTTGTATCAAAAACATTTTGAGCAAGTTTATCGGATGCTCGATATAACCTAAAATTATTTTATTGATAAATTTAGGGTTCCAGATTAAATAATGAAACAGCTATAAAAAAGTTCCTCACCCTTCTAGGCGTCGACCGTATGAACGCTTTTGCACCAATTTGTTTAAATCATGCAAATTTTGGGCCAGATACAAGGGGCGTAAAGGCCGTGCTGGCATGGTCAACATTGCCATCATTTTGTATGAGACCGAAAACTATTTGTTGCTAATTAAATCCTTATATAATTCGATATAGGTTTCAGTGATATGCCTTATTGTTAACACTGCCACTAATTAGTTTATAATGATTTCATTGGATAATAAACAAGTTTCAACAACCAAACAGAAATACACCTCGAAATCAAATCGAAATGCATTCTGGTTCGACTTTGACAGAAATATGAAGGGCAACTTCATCTAAACTTTCGACTGGAAATCCTAGATGTCCTAGCCATGGGAAGAAATCATATGGAGCGAATAGAAAGAAAAGTATTACCGAGATTGACTTAGACTGCTATTCTTGTCTTTCACATTAGTTAATTGCAGTTTCACCAAGTCTTACTGCGCATGATCTGCTAACCTAGGGTATTTGGTTATAAAAATCACTAAACTTAAATTTGGCTGCATGCACACGTTTACCAGCGCAGAAAGGACGCGCAGTCCTCATGTGCTGCGTTCGTGTAATCACTCCGAGACCTCAATCGCCTATTTTCCGTTCTTTTATTCCAAAATGAGCTAACAGATTCAAATCTGCTCGCGTTCTTGTTTGTAATCGAGAGCAAA
>JARJDT010000376.1:0-55343 GCA_030264655.1 Leptusa sp. GC000079
AAAATGTCTTATCCGCCTCCACAAGGCAACCAATATCCAAACCAGTACAATGGCAGTGAGTAAACTAATCAAACAATGCTAAAACTTGATAAAACAGAAAATATTCCTATTTATAGTTATTATTCAATTAATAATTGACTTATTTCAAAGATTATCCACCTGCGCCACCACAGGGTGTAGGTGCAGGATACCCACCAGCACCGCCAGGTAACTATCCTGGACCAGGACAACAGGGTGGTTATGGCCCACCGCAAGGACCGTATCCACCACCAGGAGGCTATCCACCTCCTGGCGGCGGTTACGGCTACCCGCAACCTGGTCCTGGCATGGGGTACCCACCCGGCAACTTTCCACCCGTTGTCGATCAGCCTATGGGCCAAGGCGGTCCGCCGAACACTGGTAAGTAGTTCAAAGTAAACAACGCCAAAGAAAAAAACTTTATCAGTATCAGTTCAATGCAATGCAATCTATCAAATAAGTAGTAAACATATTTAAGAGAACATAGTTTGCTAGGGTACTTAAGCCTTTGTTTATCATTGGTTGCAATTGTAACAATGGTGGGGCTAAAGTACATGATGGACTTGTTGCTCGTAATAAAGCCGTCGGGGAATTAATTCGATAATTGCGATAAGAATTGTTTGTTTGTTACGTGTCAACAAGAGTTCATGCAACATCATTCTGTTGACTGTTAAATTCGGCTATTTTCTATTCGAAACGCGTCTCAGACAGTGATAGAGCACTGCGTTCGTAAACAATGAGCGTTGTTCAAAATGTTAAGAAATCTTGGCCAGTTGTCGGATTCAATCCAAAGATGGATATTGATTTTAAAGTACTTAAGAGAATTGTTTGTCGCAAATTGAAGTATATTTTTAAGACTAAAAAATCGGCAAAAAAGCGCGGCTATAAACCATTATTATCTGACGAGGAACAGAGGTATCATAATCTTATAACTAATGCTAACAAACGTGCACGTGGCATAAATTTAACAATTCCGGAATTTTTAAATTGTTTGAAGGTGGTTGGATGAATATACCGCAAGGACAAGCCAATTGCCCACCAGGATTGGAATACCTTACTATGATTGATCAATTGTTAGTCCACCAAAAAGTTGAATTATTAGAAGGTACAAATTGTTTTCTTTTCAAATGAAATTTTTATTTTATACAATGTAATAAATTTGTAGCTTTGACTGGATACGAGACAAATAACAAATTTACTATTAAGAATAGTGTAGGGCAAAAAGTATACTATGCCGTCGAGACTAATGACTGCCTGACCCGCAACTGTTGCGGCCCAATCAGACCATTCGAAATGATTGTCATGGACAATTATCGGAATCAAGTGATGCATTTACATCGCCCTCTTGCATGTGATTCATGTTGTTTCCCATGTTGTCTCCAGGTACTCAACTTGAACCAATAGTTTTTGTTTTATAAAACAAAAACAAATAGACTTTGACCAATTATGTTGATATTTAAGAGCATGGAAGTATCTTCACCGCCTGGAACAATTCTCGGCACTGTTGAACAAGAATGGAGTATATTCTGTCCAACATTCGCCATTAAGAACGCCAGTGGCGACACAGTGCTGCGTGTCGAAGGACCCTTGTGTACAATGGCGATTTGCGGCGATGTTGAGTTCAAAATTATGTCTGGTGATGGACAGACACAAGTTGGGAAAATTTCAAAGCAATGGTCTGGACTCGTACGCGAAATGTTTACTGATACTGATTACTTTGGAATAACGTTTCCTATGGATCTAGATGTGAGGATGAAGGCTGTCATGTTAGGAGCTTGCTTCTTGATTGTAAGTTGCTAATTATTTAATTACCCTTAAAAAACTATAATTGACTCGTTTTAGGATGCAATGTTCTTCGAAAAAACACGAGAAGCCCATTAAATTGTTTAAATTTTCGGAGTTTCACACTTAACTTCATGCATTACATTATTAATAATTTTAAATGTTTACGAATTTTAAGATTTTATAGATGTTCATTGGAGCATGCATGGCCTTAACGTTTTCATGTTGTTGTTTTAATGCAAATGAGATGTTTTTAATTTTTATAAATCTATATGTAATGATATTTATGCCTAATTAAACTTTTAAGAATATGAACAAAATACACAAAATACACGATATATACCAAATAACAAGAGCTATTTTAAATAAATTTCGTTTTATTATAAATCGCATATCAATTTTCATCGTAAGTTTTACTTTAATTTTTACTCATTTCCTCGTTTCCTTTACAATATAATAGACCACTTCATTTCTTGTGTCAGCAATTGTACTCTATCAACCTGTTTAAATCGATTCAATAATTAAAGAATACTAAGTTATACTCGTACATGATAAAGTAATAATTATTTCATGTTGCCAAAAAGAAATAAACTAAAAATAGAAAACAACGACCACTGGTAACAAATCTTCCTAAATCTTCAATATTTACAAGTTTCTCGCTCTCCTCGTTATCTCGTTAAATAAATATTTTAGCATAACCTTAATAATTCAAATATATTCCGAATTATTAATCAATTATTGACCGTTTCATCTGAACTAATTTCTTTCTTCATTCTTGTCTTGTCTTTCTTCCCCTTTTTCTTCATCAGTTTTGTATCTATTGCGCAATAAAATTAGTCTACACTTCTCTAGAAGGAAATCTCACTGGAGCTTGTGGTTCATTAAAGTCTTCACTAACCGCCGTTGAAGATCTGTTATGCCTGAGATGACTTTGTACCAAATGTCCTGCCGTCAACGCCGCCATCAGCGACAATTCGCCAGCAAGTACAGCGCCGCAAACAACGCGTGCCAATTGGCAGGCATTAGCACCTGGAAATTCCCTGTTTGGGCCTTTAACGCCTATCATATCCAAGCAAGCACTTTGCGGTTGTAAAATTGTGCCGCCACCAATAGTGCCAACTTCTATCGAGGGCATTGTGCAGGAGATGTAAAGGTCTTCTCTGTCATCACCGCCCCGCTCCATGAGTGTCATGCAGTTACTGCTGCCCACATTTTGTGCCGGGTCTTGCCCGGTGGCGATGTACACAGCGGTGATGATATTAGCTGCATGTGCGTTGAAACCACCTATACTGCCCGCCGCGGCTGAACCGACGAGATTTTTCGCGATGTTTGTGTCGATGAGTTTCTCGACCGTTGTTTTCAGTACAGTCCGGACGATTTCCTTGGGTACTACTGCTTCGCACACCACGTGTTTGCCGCGTCCTTCGATCCAGTTTACCGCTGATGGTTTTTTGTCCGTGCAGAAATTTCCGCTGACGCTCAACACTTCCATTTCCGGGAAGTTTTCGTTCATGTATCGCAAGGTGGTTTCAGTGCCTTTGGATAACATGTTCATGCCCATTGCGTCGCCGGTTTTGGCAACGAAACGCAGGTACATCAAACGGCCGAAAATGTGCGTTTGTACCCGTGTTAAGCGTGCAAAACGACTTGTTCCATCGAAACATTTTTTTATGTGGGCGTAATTTACTGGGTTGTCTAACCAAGCTTTTGCTTCACTGCAAAGATTATTTTGTTTAAACATTTTTCGCTCTCGTATTGAGTCTTATATGTTAAGTTACCTGGCACGAACTAATGAAGGAAATCTAACAACTGGTGCTCGGGTCATGCCATCGGCAATAATTCGGCTGATAACACCGCATTTCGACAATGCGCGTGTTCCTCGATTTGTACTAGCAACAAGGCATCCTTCAGTCGTCGCCATTGGAACGTAAACCAAGCGGCCATCAAGCAACAAAGGACCCGCAACGCCAACCGGTACAGGCACGTAACCGATTACATTCTCGCAACAAGCACCCATCACCTGCAAAATTGTATAATTTGGGATCCTGATTATATCTGTGTTGTGTTTATAAACAAGGGCTTGCAAACAATTTAATTAAATTATTCAAATACATACATATATTTAAATAGATTTGACTATATAAATTGTTTCTTTCAAATAATTTATACAAATTCTATTTTCAGAAAATTAAAATTCTATTTTAACCGACTTAGTCGAAAACAGTTTTTTCAAAACTATTTTAAAATAATAAGTACCAAAAGTTTGTATTTAAAAATAAACTATTTAAGTATTTGTAATTAATAGTTATTTAAGCAACTAGTGTATAAAGTGGTCTCGTTGTATGAAGGAGTATGAAGTGTGAAGTTCACGTATGGGCGTAGCACACATTTTATACACGTGTTGCTTACAACATTTTTTCGACGTCCGACGTCTGAAAAGAGCAAAGTTTGACCTTTCTTGTGGCGATAGCCAACAATAACTATAGGCAACCTATATTGCACATAAAACACTAGTTAAATACGAGGCCCCGTATTCGTATTTAACTAATGTTTTAATAAGAGACATGATTTGCCTATGTTAGGCTCCTAAAGCGTTAAATATGAACCAACTTTTCACACCAAAATTGATGAAAAAATGTGCACTTTATTTAACGGACGTCGAAAAAATATTTCGTTCTATTAAAATAGTTTAAATACTAATTTAGCAAGCTCTGTTATAAACAAAAACAATGAAGATAAATGTGTGTTTGTTTCGAAATGCGGTGAACTGCGTATCGATATTCGGGTTATTTGTAACGTTCGGTTTGTAATGGAATGCATAATGATGTAATCAACTTTCTCAAGATTGCTATAATAGATGAGTTTATGTGGTACCCACCTTGGTGTAGTCGTAATTTTTGTAAGGCAAGTCGGCGATCGCTTGCGTCATATTGCCATTGGCACCGATTAGCTTCCTACGAATACCAACACCCCTTTCGGGATCCTCGACGACGTTCTCAAGCTTGTAGTCATTGATAACTTTGCTCTTCACCAGCATGATGACTTCCTCGTCATTGAGATCAGTTGCGCTGAATGTAAAGTTCCTATAAATGTGCGTGCATTCATCAAGGTCCCTTGGTGGTCGTGGCGGCTTCATCACTTCGATCGTTGGAGGCAGCGCAATAGTCTCGTTGATGTGCACTTCGTCAGTTTGCACCTCCTTGTCTTCGAAACCTTCATCGTCTTGATTCTTCAAGAAAATGCTGACAGGCGTCCCGGAAAGCATATTGCATGCTTTGTATATTTTTCCTTGGGAGCTTGTATATTGTCCTTCCGCCATTCGCGCGCGCAGTTCGAGATTGTCTTTATTTTCGAAGAATATGAATTTTACGACTAGTGCTAATAATAAAATGAGAATGACTATGTGATCAGCACTTAATGTCACCCATCTGCAATCGAAAACATATTTTTCTCTTGTAAAATTGCTCCTGGAACAACCTGTATAACAATTAACAATTACAATTAACTAACTGCACCTACCTCATAATATATCCATGAAGTGCTGTATCATCAGTACGATTAAGTGGCATTCGTTGTTCAGTGAGTGACGGTATGTTATCTTCACCTTCACGTAATGGCCACCAACTGAAAAATAACATTCGATCTGTGTTACACAGCAACTTATAATATTATGCAATAGAAAAACCACAACTACAATAACGAATAACTCATTCATAAACATAACTTCTTCTCATTTTACTACGTTCATTCAAAGTTTCGCCTATTTTTAGGACAATAAAAGGCATAAGTATAACAAACAATAAAACGGAAATACGCGAAGGTCTTGACATTTTCATCTCACATAGCTTTACATCTTTTAGTATGTATTAGATTAGAGATAAGTTATTAGGCTGATGACTTAGCGAGATAAACACTTTTTAAGATTACATAGAACACAAATAAGCTTACCTGTGGGCATGGACTAGCATCAAACCGACTGACATAATAAGCTTCACCCTCTGCACGACCGGATTGGATTTCTGATCTTCTTCCTTGAGCGCACGCGAAATCAGCGAACTTTTGATGTCGCGCTTGCCGTAGATGTTGGTCGTTCGCGATAACTAAACAACTTGCAAACTTAGCACAATTGCCCGCCATTCTCAGTTAGTTTAACTTACTTCTAATATAAGTGATAAGCAGGCTGGATAGAATGTCATGAAGACAGCATAATTGACGATAACAGAAAGACAAGCGAAACAGGATAACATTTCCAGCCTATGAACACCTACGTAAGAAAAAGAGAAAGAAATATACGCGTGTTGCAAACAGCGAAGTTCATTAGGCTTCTCGTTAAGTTTATATACCTGATAAGGTTCCTACGCCTATGACTAGAGTTTCAACAATAGTGTCTAACGTAATCGTTGGTCCTAACAGCGACATGCCACGTGCGATGTTTAGCTTAACTTCGTCCTGGCTGGAAGCGCTCAGCGCGAATTCGGCCAAGATCGCGGCCTTGGATAAGTCGATTAGCAAGAGGAAGAAAAATAAAGCGTCTCTGTGAAGCAAGAAGATGAAAGCAATTTTAGTTTGTTTTATCATTAACACTCATTTAGCTGGTCGTTTGGCTTACTTCAAGTCGGATACGTCAATACGCAGAAAATTTAACACCGTCGACGTGAATACGAAGCTGGAAAAAACTGTAAATAGACCCGCGATTCCTGAAATCATGTAATAAAACATGCTTTGTTTATGCATATCTCACCTGAATTTGTTTAATTTTTTCTTTTACAATGTAAACAAACTTACGCTTTCATTTGATATAAAAACCGGTAATTTAATTTTGAAAAATTTAATTCTATTCTGACTCGCTACTCAACATACTTTCTGGGTATATGTATTATTTAATTACCATTAATTATTATTATTAGTAATTTGTCTGATTCGTTTTTTTCGTGGCAGACAGGTTATCACAAAAATATGTTTACTACAAAGATACAAAATATAATATTATAGTTTATAGGTAAATAAATTAGATACCCAAAAAAAAATGGTTAAAGTTTGGAATTACGTATAAAGAGTATAGATAATTGTGATGTCATATAAAATAAATATAAACAACACAAGAGCGGTCACTACTTTCTCCACATCATTTATTGACAGCGCGTATCGCAATCTATTGCAATGTATAATATACCCAACCTTGATTCTTAATTCATTTTCACTTCACTTTCGCTATGCTTTTTATACATAATTGCTAACGCAAACTGCGTTGATCCTTTTAAGTGAATTGCTACCTATCCTATGCCAAATCAGAATCGGATGTCATCAAACATGTCTGTTATTTTATTTTTTTGTGAACTTGATTAATAGATAATCTTATTTAATGTTGTTGATTTCCAATTGATATGAAATTGAAATTTCGTTATAAATTCATAATGAGCAATTTGGCAACTTTAAAATGTTTATATTTATGTAATAAAGAGACCTCTGACCTAACGTTATGTCAGACTACATTCTAGTCTTCCTCTCGTCTTAAAATGTTTTGCGTTTTTTTAAGTTCAGCAAATTTGGTAACATGACATCAAATAGTTACAAATAAACAACATTTACATACAATAAAATTCGAAATGTCTGCGCGACCGTTTAATTTAAATGATGAAAATCGAATAATTACGTACCTAAAATGTATTTGCATCCTAATCTTTGGAGATTACAAAATTGGTAGTAACTGTAAAGAACCGCTAAGCATCGGATGAGCGTCATCACGATGACGTCGGCCGCATTGTACTCCGCCTGGAAAAACCAAACACAGGCATTGAGGCATTTTATGATCATCATCGACAGGAAATGATATATTTTCAAGTCAATCAATGCTAAAACCATTACACTTTGTGTATTTTGTTATACCTCGTTTAAACATCCGATGCAATAACGCAGCGCTGGTTTCGGCGGCGGCGAATGTTGCTGCTGGTCGACAGTTAACATGCATGCTGTTAACGTCAATGTTGCAACAATTACCTCCCATGGATGCGTCGCGCAGAATTCGCCATGAGCCCAGAAAACACGTGCCGACATTGTTCGGTTGATTTCTAGTTGCTTATTTTCTGCAAAGGAATTAAGTTATCAAATGTTAACAATTTGTCAATTGCAATTTCAACGATTTGTTCTTATTTCTAAGACTTGGAGTGTATAAGTACATATTTGTACATGTTACTAACGTAAAACAAGCAATACCTTCGCTTAAGTACTTGGGTATGAGTACAAAATTTCACACATTTTATTATTTTTCGAAATGTTATTGAAATTAAAATTTAACTGTGGCGCCGACAGTTTTTTTTTGTTGCCAAAAACAAGGAAATTAAAATACTTAAATTGAACTTCGAACGCTTTGTTTACAAGTTTTCGTATTAAATCTTTAGTGGTCGGTAAACGATTGATCTAATTATAACATTCTGGAAAAACTGGGAAACGCTTTGAAAATCTCCAATTCTATTTATTATTATTAAAGTATTAAAGTGAATCCTAAATTTCCAATTAAATTGCGTCGCTTAATTTTAATCTGGAAAAACCAAAACACAATTACGAAAATAGACAATATGTAGTAATAAACACCTCTTCACTTCAGATATAATTAAGGCAAGAGTTTGAAATAATTCTTTGGTGTGTTGTTTTGGTTTGGTTTTGTTTTGCACAATCGAATGGCACCGCAAGCAGCAAGCAAACCATCGCAGTGGAAACTTTAAAATTCACCGAGCGCAACAACAAAACGAATTGAAAGTGAAATTGCACAAAGAGCGAAATTATTATATTAAAGCTTTCACTATATGTGTATAAGAGAACTGAAGAGTTAACTCGCCTTTTGCGCATTTTGCTCTTTGCTTTGGTCAATGTTCATGTACATTTACCACAACAACCGTTCAAAACAACAAAAACTAAATGAAGAAATCAAATAAAATCATTCTATTGCTCTAATGCAATTGCATTAAAAATGCTGCGCAAAGAATTGCAATAAGTCAAGTCTCGTCAAACACTGACCTATAATAGTCATTGGCTATTAAAACAGAAATAAAAGAATGTCTTTATGCAAATAACACAGTTACCTTGGTTTAATTAAAAGGCTCTCACGGGTTATTGGCCTAATTAATCACAAGTGCACTTTACTAAAGGCGTTTTTGTTGGAAAAAAATTCAAAAAACAATTTAAACCGCATTTTATCACTTCTAACCACACGCAAATTTTGGTCCAAACTGACAACGAAACAAAACATTAAAACATGTTAAACAAATAAGTTGTGTTGACATTTTTTTAATGTTTAACAGCGAAATCTGTTGTTAATTATAAGTTAAACAATGTTTAAGTTCAGTTTGACACTTTAATAACGTCAGTACTTTTTCAAAAAAGTTTTAAAACATCAGTTTAATGGAAAACCGAGTTCTCAAAAATGTAGAAGAGGTTGAGATTCATTTCAGGGCCGTTTCATTGAATTAGCTTTTTCTTTTCGTTTGACTTTTGAGGAATTTGTAATGCGTTTAAAGAACGTTTAGCCTGACATACATAAGCTTGTATAACTACGAATGAATTTTCACTAATTTCCGGTATGGATGACATCAAATTTGAATTATTATTCATTAATCCTAATATGTATACGTTTACGAATGTATACACTTGTGGAAGCACTAAGTACTTTCAGGTAGTTGTCGTTTTACACATATAGGCAAAAGGCATCATAAGTAGAAAGTTTCGGCGTCTGGTGTACTCGTACATTTTATAAATTTCATTTTATAGTTGTACAAACTTGTATCGAATTGAAGTTCAATCCTAAACGCTGCGGTAAACACATGTTAAATTTTCAACGTTCAATGTTTTTGCAGTTTAAAGCTATAGGAAGCTCGGAAATTCAACATTTATGCTGCAAATAATAACATTTTTCTTGCTTTACGCTTTTTGTGTTTGTACGTAAATTAATTACAATTAATTAGCAGATTTACATTGTCTTCCTAATGTTTAACTTGTTTTATTATTTTAATTGCAAGTATCATTCATTGTTAAAGCCAATATGAGCCTTGAAAATATTCAGTTACATAGTTGTTATCAGAAAATAGGTTTATTCATTTATTTATAGTGATTTCAATGCATGCTAAACAACAAAACAGCATTAAACTCGAAATTGGTCCAAGTTCAAGAAAATGTCTGCAACCAAAATGACAAAAGTTTGGAAATCAAACATTTACAACGTATTCTGATGCGTGTAATAATTATTATCTGTTTTTACTACGCACTATTTCATTGATATTGATCGTTAAAACAATGACAGCTTATTTCTATTTATTTGTAAAAATCAAAAATTTAAAATTACTTTTAAATAGCTCAAGATCATAGACGTTATTATTTGTATGAGTAAACATTTTCAATTAACTTGAATAATTTCTCCTAATTATATTCGTCGGTACAGAAAAATTAAGCAACAATTTTTACTTATATCTACTATACGACAATCAGTCATTGTTTGTACTTACTAATGATTGTATTAGTACTTCTCCGACTTTGACTAAGCAATATAAATACGCATTTTGTAATTTCAATTACACTCGCATGTATATACGAAAAAATATGTGTGCCGAAAGAAAGAAAATAAAACTGTAATAATGTCTTACGCAATTCGTTCTTCGGCTGCCAACGAAGGTCGATGCTTGATTTAATAGCTAATAGCTTAACTGCAGCCCAGAGTAAGCGATAGTTAATGATATCGAAGGAAGAGCAATGTGGCATACACTTCTATAATGTACTTGTTTCCATTAACGTGTCGTATGTACCAAAATTTACCAAGTGTTTCAAATTTCATGGAACAAATTTACCTCAAATTGTAGTGAGTTTAACTATTTGTTACACTCCACATTCTAGATATTTGTTGTTGAAAAATGTTGCGTTCGAGTATGTAAATGCATGCCAAGAACATCCCATATTTATCTTAAACCTCAAGGTTGCCTGCTTTCTCTTCAATTTGAACGGACACTGCCCTTATTCATTCATTCACATGTTTCATTTTGGTTTAAATTTGTAATTATAGACATACATTATTTTTGAATTTCATTATAGCTTAAGAAAAACTATAACAAAAATTTCTTCAAAACTGGTTCCAATAAATTTGGTATTAAATTATAATAATTAATGATGTTAATAAAATTGCTGCTTGATTTTCCTGTCTGCTTTGTCTTTAGTTCGATTTTGATTGTAAAATCAGTAAACATCATCAGCAATTTTTTAATTATATTTATGTCTATGGTTATGGATATTGTATTTTCTTCTAATTACATTTTCATTACACCTTGAAACTTTCTGTTTTTAATTTGATTTAATTCTTAAATTTATTTTTTAATTGGCTGCATGCATGTCGGTATTAAACGTAAACCATGAAGATCATTAAAGCATATTCAATAGATTAATCATTGTTAAGCATAAAATTACTGTTGTTAGAAAAATGAATTTTCAATTAAATCATCAAATGCATTATAATTGCATAAAAGCTAACATCACGTTAATTTAACATCCATAAAAGTTAATAAGGATCTAAATCGAATGGTTAATTATTTAATTTTTACCAATTTTGCGTTTTGCTTACAAATGTTTAGCATTAACAGTGAACTTGAACTGAATTACTTAGTTTAAATTAAAAAATGTGTTTTGCCCTCTTGTGTGGAGATTTATAGTGACGTCGTTGAAAATATCCGAAAAGTTACAAAAATACTAATCGATAATTTATGAGTCTGGAAAACACATCTGGAAAATATTAACTTCCACTTGTATCAATACGAATACGTCTTCTGTTAAAGTTAATACACTCAAAGATTTGAAATTTATTGAGCAACAACCTCAGACAACTTCAAATAATGCTTAAAATAACAAATGTAGAGTGAAATGTGTGTCGATTTATTAAGTTTATTGAAAAAAAATGACTGAAAATTTAAATTATGGACCATTTCAAATCAGACGAGGTTATCGGATCGTTTTATTATTTATTTTAATGCAAGTAATTGATTGATTGATTAATTAACCAGAACAAATGCTTGCACATTCAAAATTGTGTAAGGTGTTTGTTATACAATTTGACCTAGAAACGTACGAAATGTTGCGTTTTTATGTCACACACACAATTCATACGTATTAATTAGCAGCATATACGATGATTAGATAGTTATAATTACACAGTTGTATGACATTACTGATCATAACTACAAGTATGAGCACAGATTGAGAATATGTGAGTGATTTAAACAAAGCGCGAAAAGTGATTTGCGTTTGTGCGAACTGCGACTTCTTGACCGAATGTAGCGCACTCATAATCGCATAGAAGCTAAAGATTTTGTTAACAGGTCGCCTTCGAGACGATTTCTCTCTTTTATAATATTTATTTACATTATGGTAATATGGTAATGGTGTATGGAGGTTAAGTAACCACGAAATTTATGCATATTAGTAAAAGTCATCTAATTTATGCACAGAAAAATGATTAGTTTAAATTTAGCATCAAAAAGGTTAAAAACCAATATGGAAATTTGAAACAGAAAAGAAAAGGCAATTCCTCTGCCCGTCGCCGTGCAGTTTCCAAACAGACAAGTTACGATTTGAAACATAAGGAAGAAATTACAGAAATTTCTTGTTTATGACTTTTAAACTTTGAGTTAACTTTTATGTCGAAATAGAGAAAATTAATCCTACTTTACACTTGGATGCGTCTTAGATTTTCTTATTATTGGAATTTGAGAAAAAAATTACCCAAAATAAAAATTAGAAATGCACTTGAGGTTGAGTTTCAAAGAATTTTTTTATTTTGTATTTTCACACAAGAAGAAATTTTCTTGACTTCATATGTTTACTGTACAAATTGCCGAACCAAGCCTACAAGAACAAGAAGTTCAAAAAGACTGAATGAAATTTATACGTTCGCAGACTCCGTAGTAGATACAGTCTGAAGCTCGCAAGTAATTTCACTTAATCCGAGTTCCTAAAATAGTTGAGCGTTGTTGAGTCTCTTTATCTCCATTACAAAAAAATCAAAACACTCATCTGACATGCAGGTTCAATGTAATATTTTATATTTGAAATCGCGCTCAATTTTTGTTCGTTAACACACGTAATCTTTACATAAATTGGCAAGTTTTGTAATAAATGCAATAGCAACAACATAATCCATTCACGATTCATAATTTAGGTAAACACAATTTGTCTATTGTATAGTAGTAATATTAAGCAATATTTGCTTTGATTTGAGGACGCACGTTGAGTGTTGAAATTTAAAAATTATAAAGATACAATTGGACTTTATGGAAAGTTGTGTTTGTATAGTGTCCAATTGTGCGAAATATTTGTCAGAAACGTTCACTTGATTTACAAGGGAAAGTCATCAGCAAAAAAACGCAACAGCGAACATGAATTGTGCAAGAATTCGCCAGCGTGCGTTCGTTCACTCGACAAAATTACACGCGATCAATTTTTTAAAAAATATATATTTTGACAACTTATATAATATTTGAACTTTAAAGTGACTCACCCTTAAATTATAAGTCCTGTTTAGGTGAGGATTATTTAATTGTCCACATGCAAACACAACTCTTAAGTGCACCAAAAATTAGTTTACTGATAAAACAATCAAAGTGAAACAAAACACGACCGAGAGTCCGCCGCCAGTGTGCTAACGCCCGAAGAAGTTCTTCGGCACTGCGTGGTGGTGCCGTGCGAGCGTAGATTACCAACTCCACGACCACGACGAGAGTCTATAACAGTGACCGAGACCGCGGCACTTAACGACTAACCAAAACGCTTACACTACGAATTCTCCACGTTACTCACTTTACTACGAATTTGCCAACAAATGGTCAACAAACGTGCACTAAGTAACGCGCTACAAAGATGTTTCCCAACGCTTGGAAAATTTAGCCCTTTATAGGTGCTTTCAAGGACTTTAAAGGTACATTCGGCGTGTAATTTATTTCGATGATTTTAATAATTACCAAACATTTAAATACTAATTATAAAAATTATGTTAAATTATTCTAATGCGCAAATTAATTTCCAATCAAAGTCTTCAATTTCTTACGAAATAGTATATAATTGAGAAAAACCTATTAAAATTCATGTATTTATCCTTTTTTAGTCAGGAACTATGCATAATATGTAAGTACGATGTTATATGGTTTCTTACTTTTACTTCAAACACAAAGGTCATTAAATGTATTCATTCTGAGACCCTGCGGCATTTTCAGCTGCTGTTGCTGAATAAAAATTTGCAACGTTTATAGCAAGTGCAAGTATACTCAAGTAGCAAAAAGCTTTATGTATTAACATAAGCAAAATACACTTAATTGTTGGGACAATTGAAACAAAGAACTCAAGAAGAACGTACCACACGCACAAAGCTGAGCAGCAAGCAGGTATGCATGTAAGTATGCACGACGACGTGAAAATGAAATAAAAAGTGAAATCAAGTCCGAGTGTAAGTAAAATCACCGTAAAATCGAGTAGAGATGCAGATTAAGAGTTCAAGTAAATAAAAATAAGATTATATCAAAAATAACCGTGACAACTAATGTTATACGAGTTTTTCAAATGAAAATGACCACTGATTCTAATAACGCACTTTCTCGGAAATTAGTGAGCGCTGCGAGCAGTTCACGTTTGATTTTAAATAAAACAAGAAAATGTTTTGGCAAACAGATGAAAAAATTTAAATGCATTGTCCAGAAATTACGAGAATATGGTTGCATGCATTTTTTGCTGTACAGGAAAAAGGACATAAAATTCGGAAAAAAAATTAGAAACTTGCCCAAACTCAAGAACACATGTCAATAATTGCACATGTATTATGGAAAGTTCTATTTTAAGTGAGCAAATTTAAAGGCCAGGGAATTGGTCATTATAGATGTCCATAATTACATACGAATCAAAATCTTATGCAATAATAAAAAAAGTTTAAAGCATTAATTTGTTAGTTTATAATGAATTTATCATTAAACGTATTAACCGCAAAAAAAATTGTACTGCACATTCTTGTTCTGTCACTTTATGAGAATAAAAATAAAATGCACGCAAATCGTAAATACAACATATTCGATTCGAATCGAATCGACCACAAATGTGTAATATTTAACCCAACGATCTTGCCGACCTAGGCCTACTTCCATCGCAATTTATTCAAATAATTACAAGTACTTATAATAGGTAAATGAACGTTCTATTACAAGTGAACGTGATAGATGCACGATCTGAGCACCTGAGAAACCGAGAAAAAAAATTGCATATGTTCAGATCCCATAAGAATCGTACGCATTTATGATGGTAAGTTACATGGTTCACTGATCGCTGATCGTGAATTATTGAACAACAAGAAAAACAAGTATCAAGTATTCATAGAAAGACTGATTTATATGATTTGCGAACTAACAACAATTTCAATATAAAATATTATATCTCGATACATGAATGAATTTAATCTAATCAATTAAATTATGTCATCAAAGTGTACATTTTGACTAGCATTTGCAAAGTAGTAAAACTAAGATAAGAAAGAATTCAATTTTAGTATACGTACAATAATTTCTGATCAAATTTCCTCCTTTCAACTACCCAGTAGCCGATTTAATGGTACTAATTGAAAATATAAGTAATGAGCCGCGTTTTAAAGCCCAACTAAACATTCAAACATGACGATTCGCAAATAATCGCAAATAAGCAACAATCCACCATCGCATTATCTCTATAACGAATGTTTCACGTGTGTACATATGTGTGCAGATTACGAAATACCTACGCGCTTATGTAGGTACGCTCGAATAGCAATTTGTAATGGCGACTCGTGTGCGTATACCTCAGGTCTAGCAGCAAAGAGCGAAGCTCGATGAATGTTTGAATGCTTTTGAAATTGTGACACTTTTAGTTGATTATAAACTTTTGAGTAACCGAGTGACCGATTTGTTGATGTAGACTTCCTTGTGATTATGTAATGGATGAATGGAGTAAATAAAACATCACAAGAACTCATGTCTCAGAATTAAACACAACAGGTTTTACTCGTTTAAAGAGTGCAACAAATTGATTAGTTTAAAATTATTAAATGTAAATATTTAACAAAAATCCTCTTTAAAAATTCCAGACTATCCTTATATTCCTTATAATATGACAGTTGCAAATTGCGTTTGCAATTTATCAAAATCCAGCAAGCACATCAATCAATTATTGAATTATGTTTTTTATTCGAACAAACGCTATTTGCATATAAATGTGAAAATCATTATTAAATGTTAATAAGTGATATACTATAGATGAAAGTAAAATTACCAGTCGGTATCACCGTTTTCTTACTACCTAATCAAGGCAGTCTTATGATCATGAAAATTTTCGATGACGAGATTTTGATTTTTAAGGGCATGATCGAAAGCGTATTATTTGAAATTGAAATGCACGCCTTAAAAATTAAAGCCAAAACCGCCCCCCAGAAAGCTTTATCCAAATGGCAATTTATATCCCCTTCATCTCATAAATTACGAATAAAAATGCTGAAGATAAGCATGACTTATTTAACGTTAAAAATGCTTGAAGAATGAATTCAAAATTAAATCTGCAGCTCGTCACAACTGAACTTAAATATAATTAAACTTAACCCAACGGTTTTGATTATAGCGACGTCCATATCCAATATTAAACTCATTCTTGATGTATTTGTATTGTTAAATAAGTAATGCAGTTTTGTACTCGCTGTGGTCGTTTCCGTATTTATCAGTTTTCGGTTTAGAAATATGGAAATCCAATCATTGCTGACATGAGATCAAGAATTCGTGTAGTGCAAACAGAAATTTTTACATTCATTGCAACTTTGGTATAAATGCCCCAGTGCCGGTTTAACCAGTAGGCCAATTTAGGCGATCGCCTAGGGCGCTAGAAAATGAAGTACGCCAACTTTCGAGCAATAAAATACAAAATTTGAGAAATTAATTGCAATTTTAAGTATTTCTTTACGTTATGTAATCCGTTTTAGGGCCAGTTGCACAGTTGCACAGTTTGGTTTAGCTAAACCGTAAACTTCAACTTAAGCTAAAACTTAAGCCAGGAATTTGTAAATGGGGAGTTAAAGCCTAAACTTAAGCCGTACAACATGTAAAGCTTAAGCTAAAACTTAAACTCCAAAACCCGCTTAAGCGGCACCTGTGCAACTCGCCCTTAGTATTTTGAATTTTTTATTCAAATAAGTTTAACCATAAATAATACAATATCCATCCCTTATTTTTTGTCTAATAAAAATTAACATCTGAAAATGTGAATTTGTGTAAAAAGGCTTGCAAAAAGCCAAAAAGGTAACTTTTGCGATTTGCCTAGGGCGCTTCGATCTTTTAAACCGGCCTTGTGCAAGCCTAGAAACATGTTCATAAGCTTTTGGTCAAATTTGAGGCCAGAATATAGGCAACCCTCTATACTTCGTCAGCTGGCTATCATCAAAAGAAAGTGTACCCAGTATTATTTCAACTTTATTAACATGCTATAAACAATTTCTTACCTTTCTTCCGTATTTAATGATAAAGCTTGGAACATAATTCAGATGCACAGCACAAATTCTTTAAGCACTAAGGGTTGAATCACAGATTTTTGGCAATTAATTATAATAAAATAGAAAAAGAAGTCAATCTATGAATAAACGATTGAGTATTCAACACATCAATTGTATTTAGTATTCGTGTCTTTGTTAATAAATTACTTAACACTAAACGGGCTTCGGAATACATTTAAAATGTATTATATAAAAAAAATCTATATTCAAACATCACAATTTCACGTATTCATGATGGAAATTCATGTTGGCTCACGTTTGAGTTTGCCGTACGAGACGACAGCAACCAGCAATGGGTTACATCAGCCTTAAATCACTAGAATATTCCTGTAGGACCTACTAAAACTTCCCTCTAAAGTTCAAAATCAAAATCTCATTCTTGCACATTAAAGATTGCCTTTAATTTATTGATTTTTTAATAGAATACTATAAGTACAGTGTGATCAGAAATAATATAGTATTCTACAACCGCTTCAATAACTACAGTTTGCTCTAGGTTGTAGTGTGGAGTAGCGTGAAGCGTGAAGTAGCGCAAGCGTATCCAATATTTAAAGTGGGGGAAACACAAGCGAATTCGAAAAAGAAGTTTCGAACTTTTGAAAATGTATAGGAGCAAATAAAACACAGCATTCAATAAAATTTTTAATAATTGTATATTAACTAAATAAAGAAATGAACTTATTTCCCCATTCGTTGAATACTCCATTCCTGCTGACACAAGGGACACCTATTATTCTGCTTCACCCATAACGACATGCAACAATAATGGAAGGAATGATTGCATTCACCCCAAACGACCACACAGTCCTGCTTGCCGACGTCCTTTTTACTCTCCGATTGGCAGCGTAAACATGCGTCTGCAACAATGACAAAAATATAAACACCAAAGTTATTGACATAACGCAATCATTTTTATCACTTTATGCACAAATGCACAACAGAAGAATACATTAACTCATATGCATATGTAGCAACTTAATAAATATACATAAGGATAAGACAATGCACATTAATGTGGGGCCAATAAGGACAAACGCCTGGTCTTTCCATTAATTCAGAAATTCATGAATGCATCATATTCATTAGCATTTTTCTTATCAAAGTATGCATGTACTGACGCAATGGCCAGACTGTTATTATTCTCCTATTCTATAATACAGTTAAAATAAATGAAAGTAGCTTTGCAGTTTGCACTCGTGGCATAACAAAACTGGAAATGACGTCGCATTTCCTTACTGCTGCACTGCAACCTGTAAATTCTATACAAATTGCTTGACTAATGACTTGAAACGAATTGCGTTTTAGATTCGCGATACCTTCCCTTCAAGAG
Source organism: Leptusa sp. GC000079 (assembly GCA_030264655.1). Taxonomy (NCBI): domain Eukaryota; kingdom Metazoa; phylum Arthropoda; class Insecta; order Coleoptera; family Staphylinidae; genus Leptusa; species Leptusa sp. GC000079. The sequence continues at coordinate 18,705 of JARJDT010000376.1, forward strand.
CAAATTCAATCGCAATTCAATGCGACCTCAAATCATTTGAGTTCAGTGTCAAGAGACACGAGAGACAACTCGTGGATTTCAATTTCATAAACTTGCCTATACAAAGTGTAACAAATGCAACTATCGATGATTTAAGCATTAATTGGTCATTAGATTGGATACACTGTGTATAATCATATTTAACAAACAATTTAAATTGACATTGTCGTAATAATAACCGCGTATTGTTATTGTTGCCCAATTGTTGTAAATGCATTGTTCGAGTGCTTGTTTTGGTTTTCCGTGTTTGCGATTCGTTTATAAATATAGGCGTATTTCGATACATATTCATTTACTGCTTCGTATATTCACATAAGTGGCATGTTAAAACACAAGTCTATTATTTTTTTATCTACGTCACATCGATACACAAACAATTTCGTTTTGTTGCAATTTGTGTAGTATGCTCGCTCGAATTTAACTTAACTACGTATTGTTTATTTACTGCAAATTTATATTGTTCGAGACGAGATACCTTGAACCGAACATGGTCGGGTATAAAACGTTCAATTAACCAATAATACGGAAATGCAATTACACTAATTTAATTTATCAATCACTATTTTTAAGGAAGCTCATAAATAACAGGCACTTTGCCATTTGTATCGTAGTATAAAGGGGAATCAATAGTGCAAATACACTAAAATTACATTTAGACACAACAGGTCGTGAAATTAATTGATAAATTTTTTGAGTGATATAATTTTATAGATAAATATTGTCTGGTCTTATCTATGTATACAAATGTTTAGTTATTACATTATAATTACTCACCGAATACATTACACATTAAATCGGAAGGCATAGATTATCAAAAATTCAATAACATGTCCGGTTTGAAGTGAATTAAAACTGGACAGAAGCGCAATGCCGAAGATTACATTTAATCAACAAGTGTATTTGACTTTAGAAAAATGTTATTTATCTTTAACTTATCATTTTTATTATTTTCCGAACGAATCTTTAAGTATTAATTGTGAATTGCATACTTAAATTAATACATAATACATTCTACATATAAACTCCGTTCACGATTGAGATTTTTTTGAAGTTGGCTGTGTTAGTTCTATGAAACTCAAGTCAATGTCAGCTTCATAAAATAGACTTTGACTCAAACTTTGACAATATTTGCAGGGTTGCCAGATTTACCAAAGATTTATCAGTATAGATCAACATTATAATTAAATAATGAAAATTATCAAGTCATTTAATAATTAATTAATTGAACAGCAATCATAGATTTGAAATACATATGGCAACACAGCATATTATCGTCAGCATAACAATCATATTTAAATTACACGAGTTTTAATATTTTTCAAAAATCCCAATAGTGAACGGATATTACTTAAATCTTGAATAATTTCATTTAATGTAAAGTTAGACGCATGTCGGCCGTTAAAATTATAATAGGTGCGCAAAAGGTAAAAATAACAACTGCAATTAAAAACGTCAATTTCCACAATTATTATAGCATTTAATTTATTTCTGTTTTTATGAATTTCTGATTATAATTGTAAACTCAATAAGTTATGCAAATATGTGTATTTCCTATTATCGTATTATGGGATACCTATGCATTTGATTGAAATGGTTGATTGATTCCTGCTTTGTGCAAAAACTCATCAAATAATTAAATATAGGATGTCTGTGATCATCATTTTGGTTTCGAGTTGTTCTAAGTCATCTTCAAATAATAATCATTACAATAAATGTTGATTTCTCGGATATTCTGCTGACGCTTCGTCAATGATTTTTTCTTTTACAATATTTGCGGATTTTTTTTGCATAAAGGTATAATTATATTTTGCTAGTCACGTGCAGGAACACACGACCATTGCGAATTCATTCATTTGAAATAAATTGCTTGGAAATAAGTGATACTTAGCGCTTACTAAATCGCGTAAGAATTAATCTAAAAAAAAAACTTTTCATTAAACTTTTTTATTCTAAATTAAACAAAGCTAATGACAAAGCTAGGCCTAAACTTTATGTTACGATCCGTTCGCATGGATATATTATCAAATTGCGTCATTTTAGTGTATGCAAATTTTTCTTTAGCCCAATTTTTGATGTCCAAGCCGAAAATATCAATAAATTATTTGCGCACAAGGTAATTTTATATCTTCTTCATTTTTATAGCGTTGTTTTGCCAGTTTAGATTTCAATTTTAAAAGCTATCAGTTTTTGTTGATTTCTCGGAAATGTTTATTGTCCTTCTCAAAAGTCACATTTGTTGCTAAATTTCTGACGATCACTTACAACATTGTTGTCTGTCTTGGCACCTTAATAAAAACGCAATTCTTTGATAAAACCTAATTTGCAAATTCTGAAAATGTTGATATTGGTTTGATTGCGGTTAAGTATAAATTATGATGGTTACGTAATGCGTTCGGTTCTTAATCGACAATTAATAATTTATTTGCATTGTTTGACTCGTAATGTGTTCACGACCAATCGTTCTTTTATTCATTAACGGCAAAAAACATGAAGATTCGTGCTATACTTAACTCTTTAAATATATCCATGATGTGTTTACAAGACAGGTAGAGGACGAATTTCATTGATATTGATACCATTCAACCTCATCTCATTCTACGAATCTACGCAAAACGGAAAATCAATCTCAATTGCGATCGATTTGATTGTTCCAAATGTCAAACAATAAAAATTAAATAAAACACATTAAGAAGTGTAATAAATGTAATGTTTTATCTCAATGACCACCTTAATTAATCTCATATGTTGGACACTCTCTTTAGACAGGATGAGCGTACAACAAATTCGCGAATGGTCGAAACACGCAAGGATTGAGTTTTTATTCTACTCCAACAACATCGTATATGAACGAACACTAAATAAATAAATCTGTGCTTATAATTTTTGCAATAGTTTTCAACACGCTGCTCTTGAGTAAGGTAATCAACTCGTTCTCATTGTATATGAAAAAATTCGCCTAGTAACAAGTTTCGAGCGGTATTTTGAGTGAATGTTAATCAGCAATTAATTGAAAAAAGCGACCGAACAGCAAGATTTCTGCGGTAACGCTTGATCCAAGGATCATCTGAAGACGAGCTATCGTACATCAGAAGAAGACACAAACTTCACACGTTTAAAACGTCAAGTGAAGTTTCGGATTTGGAAAAAGCTCCAAAGTAGGACTACGACGAGTTTTATACTCGTAAGTTGAATAGAAAATCAAGGATTGCACCAAGCCATCGCATAAGGAAAGATGGCGCCCAATCCAACAACAAAAATGATTGAGGAGCAATTATCCGTTAATCAAATGGTACGTCTTGTCATGTCATTATCTAATTACAAATGCACTGATTGATTTGAGAAGTATGGAATAAACAAATAGATAAACGATTCCTCGTGACTTTGTTTTTAATTTGCAAACATAAAAATTTTATTCGCGAAGGCAGACATCAACAAAATAAATATTTTCAAAAACAATTTAATTTTCTAAACTTTTAATTACACTCGTTTGATTTGTAAATATTTACACAATAAGATGAGTGCATTGTATTGGTATAACTTATTCCAATTCAAATAGAAATTTTGCATATGTGTGTGACAACTATTAAAATTGAGAACAACATTCACGTGCAACTAATGCAACTAAATCCCTTACAGCCAGCAATTCATATTATCTAATGCTTGATATGATAAAATTACATTATTACTACATTTATTACGTGAAAATGGAATGGAAATTGTTGGTTGCCATGTTGAAAACTGAGTTTAAATAATCCGGTGCGCACAATTTAAGCCGCAATCAGAAAATTACAATAAAATGTATAATTTAAACAATTTGCATTCAGTTATGTCGAATGTATGAATAAATTAAGATCAAGGTGGTCATTCAAGTGAATGTTTTGCGAATTTTACCAGGCGTCTAATTCATTGAGAAAAGATGAAAGAAAATCCCAAATTACAAGAAAAAATTAAGACCATAAGTTTAGATAAAAACAGTTAAGTTTATAAGTAAGTAACAATTTTTTGCTTCAAACGTTATATAAGTTAGACATCAAGCAAGCTCAAATGAGGGAACATAATTTATTTCGCTTTTCGAGTATGCAAATTAATATTTTATGTTTTATTTTTTGATGGGTGTTTGACATTCTAACTTATTGCAAATCCAAATCAATTTGCAAATGTGTAGTTCGGTCATAAAATGACAAACCAAATATGTTGGTGGGCCTTCTGATGGCATTGTCATAAGAAATTGTTACTAATAGATTTAAGCGTAAGTATTTTAGAAAGCTATTATTAACATACCCCACAGCGTGCAAATTTATTCATATCTGCAAATGTCGCCAAAATACAAAGTGTTAAACTATCGATAATTATTAATTCGCGAATTAATCTTTGAAAAATAAATATTTAATGTGTTATTAAATTAATTAAATAAATGACTGTAAATTAAATCTTAGAAGAGCTCATAGTCTGTTGAACATAATTAATAAGTCTTTGAGACGTAATTATCCTCCACTGAGATGTCTAACATTCGGTATAATGAGCAAAAAATGAAACATCGGTCAATAAGCCAATAAACAAATAAGTAATAAACAAAAAAGAAATCTCAGAGCTGAGTATGGTTGCTTTTATAGTTATTAGGCATCAATCACTCTCTGTCTAATAAAATGACGGTGGCATCAAATTGGCAACTTCGTAATTTGAGAACAGAATACGAAACGAGAAAAATAATAAACAGTTGGATTTAAACAAACAATTTCTTTTTTAATATTTAAATATCACTTAGCAAAAAATAAAATGATATGACTAGAAATGTTAAGTAAGCAAATTGCAAAAATTACGCCTACAAATTACGAATATCAATGACTCGTTAGAAAATTTAATCATTGTACCGACAGGAAGTAGTAAAACAAATCGGAATTCAAACTTTGACAAATTTTCGAAGCGTATAGATTAATCTACGTAATTCCAAAAATTAAAGCTTAGAGTGCACACTCCTCAAATTTGAACCAATGAGTACGTAAACGTTAAAATAAAAATAAATACAAAATACGATTGATAAGTTATCATAAATGTCGCAATATAAAGCTGAGTAAATAGACGGAACCTAGCATAATCCGAAAAGTTCTCAACCGTAGATTTTCTTTCAACATTTTTGAATTTTTGGTTGTTTGTGAAGTGAAAAATTATTTAAAAATTAGCAAAATGGCAGACTATATCTTTTACGATTCCGACGAAAATGCGACAAATTCGCAACAGGAATTACTTCGGCCCAAGTCAAAGGTAAGACACCTTTAAATTTAAAAATATAAGACTACGATTTCCCATCTCCAACCCGAAGCATTTTCAAATTTCATAAATAATTCTCGAAAATTAATAAACTGAGATGAGTTTTTGCTGATTTGTTATTTGCAATTCTTGCATAATTCTTTTCTATTGAAGGCTAAGGCCAGTAACAACTGCGCATTTCTTTTATTTTAATCACGTAAAATGTAAAAACTGTTAATTCGTTCATCAATAAATTCGCAAGTCAAAACAACACAAAGAACAAAAACGCGAAAACGTACTTTAAAGAACCTCGTTAAATTTAAACTTATAAGAGCTAATGTCATTTTATATTTATTGGTTTTATTGAGAATTCAACTCGAGAAACTAGACTGGCTAAAGTGATTGTTAAAACAAGTATTATGTGTCTCATACAGGACATTTCTGAAGTCAACTCTCAATCTTGTCTTTGCTCGTCTCTGTATTTTGTAGATATTTATAGACACAAGAGTATAGATTGTGCATTTCCCTGTACACAAAAGAAGGATTGTTCGTGCCAATAAAAATAAAACTAAATTGCATGACAACGCATTCTGCGAAGTTCGAGAAAGCCAAGGTTTTTGTATGACGTGAGCAAGCACACGAGTCGAGCCTACGTGGTGGACGAATCAGATTGGCGAACGCCACACACCTTCCAACTTACCTCCGTGCTATTAATTCCATACGATACGAACGCAATGTTTGTTGTAAAAAAACATCACGTATTTTAAAACAAGCGCATGCAAGCGGTAAAAAATAACAATAACAATCGCGAATCGATTGTAATTATGGCTTAAATTATTTCGAAATGTTGCGTCATCAAGCAGCAACCAAGAAAAGTGCTGTTTGAACTTGCCTTGCAATATACAAATTGTTAGTTTATATCTGTAATAGCAAATAACATAGGTGGCATTTGCTTATCGATATCATTGGAGAATTTGAAAATTTCTAAATAATCTTGGACTAGATAAAATGACTTACGTAGTTTTTGGCATTCCCATTTAGTTTGGCGGCAATTTTATGACATTTACAAACAATATAATGACTTAGTATAATGTATAGTGTCCTGAAAAAATATGTTTGTTATTTTATGCAAGTTGCTAATATTTTCTTTGCAAATTAAAACATAAAATCGTTTATACATAATTTATATTAGAAATGAGTTCGGCCAAGGTTGACGCCTTCCCCTATAGAAATCTAGTAAGTATTTTGCCACTGAAGAATGCGAATATTAATTATGCGCAAAAAAGTTTAACTTACTTAACTTATACAAATCGTTTAATAAATACGAAGAATTTATTGCAAAACTTAGTTCCTGGAAACTATACAAAATCACTTTTGATATTTTGACTTCGACTAGTCGACCTACTTCAATAAAAATTTAATTTCTTTAAAAATCTTGAAACATAGTGTATATCACTATTTTTTGCAATCGACAATTAAGCATAGTAACATGACCACAAGCGTAAATAAACGGAAATTATAATTATGTCCAGTGTCCACATATCAATCACTCAATCAGAGAGATATCTCAACCTAACAAACTTGTAGGTAACTTTGAACAAATACGAATTTGTTTACGACGTTGTTAGGTTTCGTCTTTAGCTAATTTGAAAAAACAGCTACATGCAAACTATCGGTATTACCGGTTTTTTAGTTTTTATTAGGACTTCTTTGCCGATTAAAATAGCCTTAGATATCTACAAATAGACACCAGGCGCCAATACATCAGACACTTGAGGCAAAAAGAAGAAGAAATCAACAAGTTTCAAGTCCGATTGGAAGAAAAAACTTTTAAATGCTTACAATTATTTTCGCACAATTTTGCGTGATTTTGGAATAGTTTTTCGTCATTTCTGAAGATGCTGCGATCGCGGATTTGAAGCTTTTCGGCAAAGCTTAAAATAGAATGTACCCAGTCATAGCAGCAACTTAATTAACAAACATTGCTTTAAATTGCACATTCGGAATGGAAATTTCCATCAGTGTTTCGCTTAGAGTTTCTCTTAGCTTAATAGATTCTTAGTAGTCTTCTTAGTAGCTATATGTTCATCGACAGCGAGATGTAAAAATAGAAACAGAGAGATGTATTATGCAAGCTTAAGATAGCACATAACAATGGAAAATTACCGCCAGGTTCTTATAGCATTACAAGTAGAACTTACTAGACTGCTTACGATGAACACTTGACACACCCACCTTTCATTGCATTTACATAGCACTGATAAGGACAACTCAATTACTCTACGCATGGGTCAGTGCGTAAATAATCTTACTATTAACAATTTAATTTTTGCATGTAATGTAAAATTAGCATATTGCGAAATGTGGATTCTGCGAATTCGAGAACATTTCGGAATTTTTTGCTCCATTGAACTGACTTGAACTGTTTTGATGAAGATGATGATGATGATATAATCTGTTTTACTATAAGTTCATAATTTTAGTAATCTGAAAAATACATTAATTGCTACTTAGGTGTACAATTGTAAAACTTTTTATAGTCATTTTGTCGTGCATACCGCGTTAAGTAAAGAACGATTTAGCATTCTCGCCGAGTGGGGGAACTTTTGTAGTCAGGTATATATAATATTATACTTGAATTGACCACAACAGTTGTTAAAAATCGCATGCTATAGATAGATAAAACAAACCCAACCATATCATTATACTAATTAAAGCACAGCCGACAAGTTTGAAATAATTCGCGCTAATTATTTGTTTGAATTGAAGCAAACAGAAAGCGTGCTTTTCGCGATATCAACTCGAAACTGAGATAAGATACCCTGTGCATAAAACGTTGATAATGAGTTACCTTGACAGTGAAGAATCGCCCTACAAGGCAACCACTGTGTATTATCCGATTGATAACGAAAGAAGGCAGTTTCATCACCTCAACCGCAAATTAAATCATAAATCATGGCGCGATCTATTTCGAAAGGTAAATTAATTAATTAAGTTATTTTTAAATTTTAACTGTTTGATGCATGTCCACTTAAGTGGAAGTGAAGTGGGTTTCCCGACAAAAATACATCAATTAAAATCAAATAATAAGGAAGCAATAAGCAATTTTAAGCAAACAAATGTTGAAATAAAGTAAAACAATTAAAACTTTAATACTTTTATCGTAGGAACTTCACTTAAAATTTATTGCCAGTCTAGTAACTTCATTTATATACCAGTTAGTTGGCATGTTTCTAGAATATTCCACATTTTGACGCGGCGCCACGCATTCAAGTCTCCCCGAAAATGCAAGAACTTCGTAATAATTTCCTATTTCCCCAAAAATTAAATAAACAATTAAAATTGGTTCATAACTTTTAATCTTTTACGTACGTCAATGGTTTATTGTGGTTTTTATTGTAAATTTTTTTTTGCGAAAACCAGTACTGACATTTATTTACAACATACTTTTTGATTTTATTTTTTGTCGATTTATATAATCTTTTAGTTTCTTTGCTATAATTTTTTATAGTTTTCTATAAAAACTCCATTACATATTTTATTAGTCCTGACTCCTGAACATAAAAAATAAAATTGATATTCTTGAGGAAATTTCGGTGCACTTAGAGCTTTTAGACTTTGGATGTAAATTGCAAAAATTGGTGCATTAATCAATATGCCATCAAATATAAACAAACAATTCAAAACTAGTACAAATTATACTAAGTGTTCTATTTTTAACAATTAATTGTTGTGTGCGATCAAAATATTTAAAAAATAATTGTTTGACCCACCAAAAGACGCGCTTCTTTTACCTCGAAAAATAACTTTTCCCCTCAATTACCTAATTATGTTTTAACCGTAATTTTGACAAAACTTCAAAATTCCATTGACTAACACCCAGCTGTACTCTGGCTTTTCTATGAAAATGTTGAAATATCACTTTCTGCAAGCCCCACTACACGGCTTACAATCAAAATCAAACCAAATATTAAATATTGACCCAATAGTTGTACCAATACAATAATAGGAATAGATCATTAGTGAGTGCAGCCAGAACTAATTACTTTAGTTTATAAAAGCAAAGGAGCCCCGAGCTTCGATGTGTGCGCGTATAGTTGAAGCATCGGCACTTCTGACCAAGGGTCATCCATACACGTGATATTGCACATATATACGCACACATTTATCCAGTTCCTCTTATCAATCGGCTATAAACCGAGCAAGGATCTTAATGCGACTTCTTTGCTTCGTGTGTTAAGAACCAACACAGTCGTCTGGAACCGTCGGACAGTCCATCAATATCGACATCGACAACCGCCACCAATCTCTCCGTGATGGACGTGTCAGCGGCATCCAGGAAGCCGGGTGCTCTCAAGGAGGAGAATATGAAGCAGGAGTTCCAACCGCTTCAGACGCCCAAGGAGGGCATTGAGGAAATCCAGGCGAATACTTTCACGGCCAAGAAGAAAGTTAAATACCTAAAAGTCCAGGTAAGTCCAACGAATATGTCCAAGAACTTTTGCCATTGCCCATGTGAAAAAAATAATTTAGCAAAAATTCGCGATATACATTAATGACCCAATTAGGAACATCCTTGTAGTTGTTTGTTTATTGTTTTTGATTATGTAAATTGTAAATTATAAAAATAAATATAAAATTTGGACATTCATCAGTTTCGTTACGCGGTTATAGCAATTCGATGGGGATTGCAATAGGTAATAAGTGGCGCGTGCATTTGAAAACCGCAAGCAAACACGTTTTTAACAACCTATACTCATTATAGATTCATAACTTAAATTACTATTACAAAAGCAACTTGTTTGGTTGTTGTTCAGCACACACACGCAGTAACAGTCTAATGGCAATTCAAATTATGTTGCTATCGGTTTGTTCGTTTGAAATAATTCGTGAAAGTACACCACTTGATACAAAATATAAAACACCTTGTTATTTCCAATGTTAACATCGTTTTAAGCATATAAATTGTCAATTCTTGAGATTCGAGTAAATTTTGAAAGAAATTAAACGAGTAATTTCCGGTGTGTTTTCATGAATGATCAATCTGAATGAGTAATTGTCATTGAAAAAAATGAAAGAATTTTGTTGTATAAAAAAAAGGTTATCACATTGGTCACCTTTCCCATCAAGTCAAGGAAACGCTTCTGAACACTTTTGAAGCCAGGGATGTTTGTTGTTTTGGTTTACTAAGATAAAGACCAAAGTGTTGACGGTCAAAACTAGTCGAAACTGCAATTTAATTATTGAATTTGATAGATTTCTTACATGTTCTAACCATGTGTTCTCATATAATATTTTCTTCATTAAAATATTAAAATTTAAAAAAAAACAATTCAATTGCATTTGTTAACTGATAAACAAACAAAGTGCTTTAACATTTTTATTGTTATCATATTTCTTTTTTAAAAAAATTCAAGACTGAAAATTCCAGCGTAAGTAAACAACTACATGTGATGCGTTCATGATAATTCTGATATGCTTCTCGTAAGATGCGTTTTATGAAAATTTCGATAAAATGCGTGTGTCCGCATTATCGCATCAAAACAACAAATTCAATTCGTCCCAACAAACACAAACTGATGAACATATGAATATTTGACTTGACTCAAAATTGATGACGTCTGTGTCGGTGCGGTATGTGCTTATATCATAAGCAGCAATAAGGACGAATCGAATCGCAAACTGTAATCGAAATGATTTATTGGTTCATCTATAATTATGTACTGCTTGGAAGTTATTTAACCAGCATTAATTGAAACCACAATTTTTTTAAACTAAAAAAAATATAATTTACACATTGATGAACCTCAATTAACTTTTTACCTTTAACATAGTAACACGATTTGAGAGGATTTTCCAGTTTTTTGTCTAAATTTAGAAGCAATCTTAACTGAAAACCTATCAATATGTCCATACAGTATATTTATGAGAATGAACGGACATAGTTTAGGGTCAGTGGGGGAGATAAAGCCTCATCCAATATATAAACAAATTGTTTATGAGTCCTTTCATTCGTAAAACGTAGCGTAATCACAAATCAGTGACCAGCTGTGGCCTGTGTGTTGTTAAGTCAGGCGATCATCAAGTGCTCATCAATTTTAAAAGTGCTAAGATAGTAGCTTCCAAAATACTCTCTCGCTATTTGAGAGAAATACACTAAAAATAGTGAAATTGTTTAATTTCCTCGAAAAATTTTCGCAATCTTTTCTTTTCAAAATGACGTTGATGAGAGCAGACACACATGTAACATTTCAAATTGCTGAAAATGCGCCAAGACCCACGTGCACCTTATCACAGGTTCGAATTTTCTCGATTTTCATTTTGATTCGAATTTAAATTTTCCGCAATGGCAATGTTCAAACGTTCAATATGTTGCAGCAGAGCAACCTGTTGCTTTATAAAATCGGTTTTTTATGTATTCGATGTCTATTTTTATGTGTAAATTGTTGTTCGACAGGTACTGACTGCAATTTCTGTATCGCTCGTGTCGTTAGTGATTGGCTACGTATCGGCATATACATCACCCGCAGCCGAGACATTGACAGAGGAATTGGAAATAACGCAAAATGAGGTTGGTCAATCATATTTTTTTACGTGCTATTAACTTGGTTCAAAGTGACAAAACGTCAATCCATAGCAATATAAACGCGATGATGGTCTCATTAATTGCTTTTCGTCGTTGCTGATTACCATTCAACTCATAGCAATTAAATGATATTTAAAAAATGTTTATACATGTTAAAAGCCAGATTTAGCTAAAAAAAATTCAATTATTACAAATGTTAAAAAATCATATATTTTTAACATTTGTAATAATTTAAATCAAGTTTATTTTTGGAATTTTGCTCTCAATTCAAAAGATGTGTTTGATCTCCTGTATCTCTCACAAAGCAAAATATTTGTTCCAAATGTAAGTAACAACTCGAGTATGGTTTTCTTATTAGTAGGGTTAGTAGACGAGAATTCTTGTCTCGAAGACAAGAAATTTGGGTTTCTTGTCTTGCGTTTTTTATTTATTTTCTTTAAATTTCACGAGTTTTCTTGTCTAATTTCTTGAGAACTCAATCTTGGCTTGTCTTGATTTTTTCATACCGAGTCTTGTCTGGATCTTGTCTCGAATTTTGTCGAGATAAAGACATGAATTCTTGAAAATTAAGATTCTCGTGAAACCTTACTTTATAGATTGATTATAGGTAAACAAAGCAAATTAAACGATAATTTAAAAAAGTTCTAACGCTAGATTTAGTAAAAAAATCTATTAAACTCATTTATATGACTGTGGGCCTTCACGAGTCTGGATTTTCAAGAATTCTAGCCTTGATTCCGACAAAATTCGGGACAATATCAGGACATGATTAAGTTGGTCAAGAAAATCAAAAAACAAATAAAAATCGGAACAAGACAAGAAATTTTAGTCAATAAAAATGACAAACCAAGAAACTTATATTTCAATTCAAGACAAGAATCCTTGACTAGTGAAACCCTAAAAAATTAAAAATATAACTTATTACCTTTTGTAATAATCTGCAGTAAATCTAGTGTTTTTTCATTGAAAGTTTGCTATCATCCTGTATATTGCAAAAATGCAAATTAATGAAAAGAAGTTTGTGTGTGTCTAAATGTTCGTTTCACTTTTATTTTTAGTATTCGTGGGTATGTAGTTTGATGCCCTTGACTGCACTAATTGGCGGTTTAGTTGGCGGACAAATGATCGAACTGCTCGGACGCAAGCGAACGATTGCATTCACCAACATCCTCTACATAGTTTCCTGGCTTCTTTGCGCCAACGCAGCGAACGTGTGGTACGTGTACGCCGCCCGCAGCGTCGTGGGCTTCAGCGTCGGCATCGCTTCCTTGGTGCTGCCGGTGTACTTGGGCGAAACAATCCAACCGGAAGTCCGCGGCACTCTCGGCCTACTACCGTCCGCTTTCGGCAACACAGGCATCTTGGTGTGCTTCGTCGCCGGCAGCTACCTAAAATGGGACCACCTCGCCTGGGTCGGCTTCTGCCTGCCGTTCCCCTTCCTGGCCATCTACTTCATGATCCCCGAATCCCCCAGATGGTTCGTGTCCAAGGACCGAAACGAAGAAGCACGTGAAGCTCTCGTGTACCTACGCGGAAAAGAAGCTAACGTCGAGCCGGAACTTGAAGACTTGATCAATACGCACAAGGAAGCCGAGAAATTCTCGTCGACGCATACGGTTTTGGACTTATTCAACAAATCCAACATGAAGCCTCTGCTCATTTCGCTAGGTTTGATGTTTTTCCAACAGATGAGTGGTATCAACGCGGTTATCTTCTACACGACGACCATTTTCAAAATGGCGGGTTCCTCGATCGATCAAAACTTGTGCACAATTATTGTTGGTCTCGTCAATTTCGTCTCCACTTTCGTTGCAACGCTGTTAATCGACCGATTAGGACGCAAAGTGCTTTTATACATTTCCAGTGTTTCTATGATCCTCACATTGAGCGTTCTTGGAGCATATTTCTATTTACTAAACAATATGGTCGATGTCAGTGATTACGGTTGGCTGCCATTATTGAGTTTCGTCATCTACGTATTAGGATTCTCGCTTGGTTTCGGCCCAATTCCATGGTTGATGCTGGGCGAAATTTTGCCCGCGAAGATCCGTGGTTCCGCCGCATCGATCGCGACTGCGTTCAACTGGGCTTGCACCTTCATTGTGACCAAAACGTTCGTCAACATCATCGAATTGGTTGGCACGCATGGGACTTTCTGGCTTTTCACCATATTCGTCGTTTTTTCGCTGGTGTTCATTTACTTCTGCGTGCCCGAAACGAGGGGCCGCAGCTTGGAGGACATCGAGCGCAAGTTTGCGCGGAGGATGAGCTCAGTGGCGAATCTCAAACCGTTGCCATCGTCGTCGTGTTAGTGCACATCAGTCATTTGCACAACAAGGATGCCAAAGTACTAATTTTAAGCCCCTCACGTTTTAATTAATCCACACAGAAAAGGCAGCCAAACTACAGGATCCTAACGAAATATACTTTGACGAAACGATTTCATTCCTCAAGAAGAGTGGTTACAGTGAGACCTCGGAACGAAGAAGGTGCAACGAGTGCAGGAGATGAATCTCATGTGTCATGTGGATGTGATCTTGAAACAGCTCAAGAATGGCGTGTACCCCATATTTATATATATTTTTTTGATTTATACAATTAATTTACATTTTGATCACATATTATAAAATATCCGTCAACTAAAACATTCCAAATACTCTTTCTGAATCTGAATCTCGCTCAATGTAGACAAGAAACAGAAAACGACGGAATGATAAGAGTTTAGAAATTAGCTTGATAATTTTAATTAATTTATGATCTGTATAATAGTTAATGTATGTATATATTTTTAAATAATAAGTGTTTTTAATAATTTTGTTTATTATTGCAAATTATTGCAAATCTAATCGACCCGAAAATTACATAATCCCAGATTACGAATTGCATCCGGAATTATAAAATTAATTAAATGCTGCTAAGTAACCAACGAAACTTCAAAAAAATTTCCTTTGTCCTGATTATTCTCGTTAGGTATTAATTTTTTTTAATATTGAAACCAAATGGTTAATTACTTTAGAAGAAATGTTGAGCAATAGTTTAATAAAATACATTAATAATGAATTATCGGTGATTAATAAGACCAATTTGTCATACTTCAATTCTATTCAATTAAATTATTTCAGTAACCGAATATTTAGTTGTCAGTACTTGGGATTGACGTGAAATTTTGCAACTTTATAGCAGCGTTAATTCTTATCACAGATATTCTTATCAGCAAACTTCCCAGTTCCCAACAAAACGCAAGAGGCTAAACTATTTGAAAAGTATGTCCAAAGACGTCAGCATTTATCAATTATCGCATAAATTATGACAGTAATAATAGTAAATTATTCATAACGTTGAATTTGCATAAATGTAAAGCTGAACGCTAACTTTATCAGTCTACAAGTAATTTCTCTATCACAATTCACAAACATCTAGCGACTATGTGCAGCTGCGTTTCGAATAGCTAATGATAATCAAATATTTCCAAAAAAAAGGTATTGGTTGAAAATTTGATAGGGTGATAAGGGATTAAACTTACCCATGACTTGCACCCGGCAAATAGCACATGTATCGCACTCGACGTCCCAGCTCCACATTGCAACTGCATTCCATTTCTTTAGCGTGAACATTTTCTCATTCTTATTGTTGTCGCTGTCGTTGCGTTCCATAGAATCACTTTCCGACATTGGCTCCATTTTTAAAAACAGCCCTTTTAATAATTTAAACCCCAAAACTTTCAACAATTGATAATTTAAACGAATGGAAGTATTTATTTACGTTTACAGTTATATCAGCTGATTGCTGTCAGTCGGCCATAATTACTTTCACTCTTAGTTTGGAACTTGTCTTATAGATGTCACAACAATGCTCAAATTTCCATTTAAAACAGTTTAGAAACTTTTAAAAGTTTGAAAGATTGACAAAGTGATTATCTGTTTAATGTGAGTATACAATTTATTTAGGAAACGTAAAGAACCGTAATCAGTTTTTTGGTTGCGATAATTATATCTGCGATATCGCATTTGCGGTTTCCTAATTTGTAAACTATGTAGTTTTTTTTTGGAAAACAAAAAGCATTTTATTTTAATACACACATATATATTTCAAAACTTTTAAAAATACATCAAAATTATGAAAATGTTCAATTCTACGTTATCAAGCTTTTCAAAAACTGAATCGTGATAAAATATAATGTTAAGTTTCATACGGTTGTTTTTATTATAAAATAATTTATGTATTTAATTTACTATCACTACTCGAGGAAATTACATTGACGACAGTCTTTCATCACATCCAAAAACTCTTCAATTTGCAATGTCATTTCAAAGAAGTTGTACTTATCATGAATCTCTTTGGTTGCTTGCATAAGAACAGCTTGCGGATTAGTTCCAGGTTCTGGAAACCAAATAAGCATTATATTGCATGTATTAAAGTTCGATTATATTACCTATAGCAAGATGAGCCGATAATGCAGTCTTGTCTAAGCTCAATGCCCAAATGCGCAAATTGTGGACGCGTTTCACGCCCGGAATGCTCATGAAAATCGCGCGCACGTCGTTGAAGTCGATGCCCTTCGGGATGCCTTCCATGAGCACTTGCAGAGTGTCCTTGATGATGTTAAAAGTCGTGAACAAGACGAGTATGGAGAATAGGAAAGTGCAAATCGGGTCGACTATGATCCACTCTGGTTTGAAGTAGATTACTAAGGCGGCGACGAAAACGCCGAAGCTTTGTATAAAGTCGCCGATAACGTGAATGTATGCGGCTCGCACGTTGATATTGTTTTCTCCGGAGTGACTGTGGCCTCCACCGCCCCCACCATGAGAATGTCCATGTCCGCCGCCGCCATGGCTGTGGCCATGTTGGTGCAAAGTACATCCCATGCTAATACATTTTAATAAAGTCGTCAATAAACAATTTAAAAACATTTGAATATTCGATTATTTTTGGGTAATTACTAATATTATAATAATTATTCGATTTATATCCGAATATTTATTAGAATTTGTCGTATTTTAATCGCAAATTCATTGGCGTATATGGCGTTCATACGCATGTTAACCGATTTCTGTTTCTTTAAAGACGTTTATTTCTTTCTGTTCAAATGTTCAACCTTTTCAGATTACACTTTATAATTTATAAACGAATACTATTTCTTATTCGAAAATGAATTTATTCGAATATTCGTTTTTCACTAATCGGATATCTGAATAATTCGACTAAAATTCACAGCCTTAATGCGACCTTCGACTAATTATCATTTTAATACAGTTATTTAAAAAAAAAAATTATTTGCTAAAATGTTGAAAAACAAAAAAACTTTGAATATCTTAAAGAATATATGTTTTTTGTTTATCGTGAAAATATAATTTTAATTTCAATGAGTTTGAATTTCAAAACATTTATTCTTTCAAAATACTAGTATATACATTTTTAAACCATATACTTATATAGTTTATTGAAATAATTGATGATTTATGATGATTTGATATATTTTCCACATTTTGATTGCAGTCACAGTAATCCAAGATTCTAAGACACACTGTATTAAAACATTAAAAGAAGAAACGAAAATGAAAAAAAAATGAATCAAAGTGCCTTTACGTTCCCACGCTATGTATAGAAAAATTATTCTTTTGTGTTGAGTCATTTCATTTCGTTACTTTACCTTTACACTTTGCTCCCAAGAGCCTTGAGTGAAGTTAAAAATGCACATTCTAAGCTAAGAAAATTCAGTGAAGCACTCACATTATGTTCACCAAGACGCCGATAGCGGAAGTCACAAGCATAACAAAGGCGTCGATCTCAAACTCTTGCCCGATGCATCTTAGCACAGCCATGTAGACGAGAATGCCCGTTACCACCCAAATCATGAGCACCGAAGTCAGCGCACCGATGACTTCAGCTCGGTACCAGCCGAAAGACATCTTCTTCGTTGCCGGACGCGCGCCAACCCAAAGCGCAAACAATGAGATCATAAAACTGGCGAAATCAGTCAAGAGATGCGCTGCATCTGTTGCTATTGCAAGACTTCCGGAAATATAACCACCAGCAACTTCCCCCATCATAAACACAACGCATAAGATACTGGCAATGATCAATTTCCGACGCGCTTTCTTATCGATCGTCGATTGCTGATCTCTATGACAATGTCGGTTCACTAAAATTTTCAAATCTTTAAAAATTGGGGAAATTTTTCCAAATGAGTTAATTCCTGCCTAAATCTGTAGTGGTAACATTTTCCTTGGTGTGCAAAGACAGATTATCTGACTTTTGTCCTTCCATGTCGATTATTTCACCTTCGCTCACTTTACAACATCCTTCTGTGGCTTTTCCATGCACGCAATAAATGAGGAGGCGAGGACTACTCGGTGTTGTTTTTGATAAGGCACCATAGGTGTTTCCGCCACTACCACTGAAATCATTCTTATTGTTAAGATCTTCTGAAGTTTTCATTTCGTTAATTTTGTTTAGATGTTTATTAATAACAGATTTAATTCATTTAAGAATTGAGCTTAAGTTGGGCAACAGTCTGCGATGTCTGCCACTAAAGTGAAAGAAATGCAAGGATAGAAACAAAATAATCTTGAAATAAATAAATAAATATTCATTACTTTGATAATTTTGCCAATTATAATATGAACAATTATACTGTGGACTCGCAGAAAAATAAATCCCCTGAAAAAACATGTTAGCTATAAGTAAATAAGTTAACAAGTTACAAAGCCATAAGAAAAACGTACATAAAACTTTAAATTTTTTCAATTATTTTTTAATAATTCTAAGTAAATAAATTTATGACGAGATTGTAACTAGACGATTAGTCATATTCCATTAATTGAATCTCGTAGATAACTTCTATTATTTTAATGTAAATCTAAGTCCCTGTATAGTAAACCTGATATCACTGATAACACTTGGACTCGAATTATAATTTATATTTCAAAATTGAAACTTTTCAAGTTCGAACGTTCTAATGTTCATGTTCATAGTGTAATCAACAAAAGTTCCAATCGAATGAGTTTACGTTTTCAGTTTCAGGCAGGTGTGAGAAAAGTTTCAAATGATCATTGAAGTTGGAGAAATCGCAAGTTCTGAATTGTGATTCGCTAATTTACTTTTCATTAAGAGCACTACACTAAAATAATTAAAAACTGTAACTCTTAGCTCTTTGGTTCAGAATTCAAAATGGCAATAGTCTTTAACTACTTTTTCTGCTTCGTTAATTACGACATCCATTTAAGCAAAACAATGGCGCTATGACTAGATTAACTCACAATAGTGGCGTGTTTATATTCTTTCCACCGGTACCATCCATGGCTGAGTTTAAGTACTATACAAACACACTAACACAAATTTAGATTTCTTGTATATTAATGAAATGTGTAAATTGCGCACCACGAACTCTCACACGTTTGTTAAGCCTTCCCAGTAACGCGGAGCAATAAAGCGCGTAAACAACTGAAAGACATATCACAAATCACAAGTCGAATTAAACTTGATATAAAATATAATCCATTCTTATTGATAATATTATAAAAAGTATATCTCGTCAAGCGAACAACTTTGAGACGATTCGCGCTTGTGATCGTGTGCAGTTGATGGTGTAGTGCGTGTGCAACGAGTATATCTGTGTGTATAGTCTTATCCTCTTATTTCTCTTATCTATCTTTATTCCGAAATTCAAAATCGTACAAATATTGTGTGCTTGTAAACTACACTTGTTGATTTGTGTCGAGTAATCAGGAAATAAACAAGAAAACAAGTCGATGCAAATCGCGAAGTATATACAAGCTAACTTATAGACTTTGAATTTAAATTCTTACAAAATAATTTTCAATTTTGAAGCTTGTAGTAAAGTGATGAAAAATCGAAGAAGTTTAAGTAGAACAAGCACTTAAGACTTTAATGATAATGTTGGATGATGTTTACACACAGAGAAGGTAAAATTGATATGAATGTGCACACGGCCCTCAAGAATCATCAACAAAATTGACTTAAAAGACATCCATAATGTTTATTTGACTACAAGCATAAATTTTTATTTATCTAATTTTTTTTAACATAAATGTATTTATGGAAATGTGTTTATTTGCAAATGAAATCGTGAAAAGGAGAAAATATATAAATCCAGACTTACTTTAGAAA
The DNA here is from genome assembly GCA_030264655.1 of Leptusa sp. GC000079. Lineage (NCBI taxonomy): Eukaryota > Metazoa > Arthropoda > Insecta > Coleoptera > Staphylinidae > Leptusa > Leptusa sp. GC000079. Next base: position 38,710 of record JARJDT010000376.1, read on the forward strand.
ATTTTTAGTTTTTTAGTTTATTAGTTTATTAACTTCATCGTGAAATAAACATTGCTTGATATCATTAAACTAATAAAAGTGATTAAGCATTCTTTACTTATAATACTAATAACTACGCAAATATAGATTATAAAATTAAGTAACATTTGATAAATAAATTTAAGTAAATATGTATTAAGTTTGAAAGTTTCAAAGTTTTCAAACAAATCAAAAGTCCCGCTTGGTATTGCTTGAACACCTTGCGGTAGATAAGTGAACCAACCACTTGTTCACAACTAATCTGAGTGTTTCAAACTTTAAAACATCTATGAAATAATGCTACAATTCACGTTATAAAAATTATTAAACTTAACCAATTAATAAAGAAGATGATTCGTGTTATTCGGAAATAATATGAAGTTGTTTTAGAAAGTATAAATTGAGTTTGAAATAATTATCCATTTGTTTTTGTATAAAACACTTGGTATTAATCGAACAAAGAGAGAAGCGCAACAAGCATAGGTTTGCGGATGTGGTGGAGTGGAATAACGCGATTGTTTGTGTTAGTCCTATCGTTCATTCGTTAAATCTTTCAGCATTCGCATAACTTGTAGGAATCGCAATAAAAATTACTGTGAATATCGAGTACGTTTATATTTATTGACACTATTACTCAGTGCGAAATGGGAATGTATGAATCGTAAATTGTGTCCAATTGTGTCGCAGAAGCAGAACGACTTTACCCAAGTCGAAGTCAATCCTTTGATTTTGATTCGTGTGCTAAGTTAATGAGTTGTATCAATCATCAATGTGCAGCAATGATCTAGTGCAAAGGTGTATCAACCGTGGCGTGAACACAGCAATTAAATGATGCGAATGCCCAGATTGCGCAAACGAAAAACGAAAATCGCGACGAAAACCTGTAAAACGGACCAGATTTCAGCCTTTAACCTCGTCATTCGTGTCCCTTGAGCTTGCTGCTTGAGTTTCAGTTCGCATCACAACCAAGCTAAAGCTAGGAACTCAAACGCAAAAAATAAACGTTGTTTATAGTCGAGATTACTACAATTATTATTTCTACATATACATTTGTGAAATGCCGACAACGACAACTGGATGCGGATTATTTTTAACTTGGAGCTTGCAGATTTAGGACATGGGATTTTGCACTAGCAGAAACTTGCTGCTCACTATATGCATTTTACAACTGGTAACTATGCTTTATTACTCAATTAATTCTACAATTAATACAATAAGCAATAAGCAGTGTGCATTTTAATTAACCACTTCAATGAACATACAATTCTGAGCATAATTTATATTTTAGATTGCATTGTTTGAAAGGCAAGTATTCGAATTTCTCGGATTCTTATGGATTCCTATATTGGTAAACTTCTTTGAAATCATCTTCGTGATTTTCGGTTTCTTTGGTGCTTATCAATTCAGGCCTAAATACATTGTATCAGTAAGTTAATTGCAATTGTTGCATCAGATTTGAAATATTCTGACCGTTTTATTACATTTTAGTACCTGATATGGCATATATTATGGCTAGCTTGGAATGTGTTCATCATTTGTTTATATTTAGACATTGGAATATTAGATCACAAGGTAAATTTACCAATAGTGTCTGGTAGCACACTCTTATTAATAATTTAAACCTTGAGCATAAAAAAATTATTGATTGATTTGTTGTTTGTATAGGAAAGTCCAGTGCTAAAAGTTGATCAATGGAGTGAAAGTTGGTGGGTGAAAAATGGGCCTGGATGCAGGGTTGAACTAAACGTGACACATCCACATCCCTCTTTAGAAAATGTAGTTAATTGTTATTTGGACTATCGATATGTGGAGATATTTCAGGCAGGACTGCAAAGTGCTTTATCTGTAAGTATTTCGCGCTAGTTTTAAAACAATCTAAAATTCCTGCTGGAATAATTAATTAAAATTGTTGTTTGTTGTTTTCTAATAGTTACTGGGCGTAATAATTGGTTTCTGCCTAAGTCGAACGTTTTTAGAAGAAGACGACAGTTGTAAGTGCCTAGAATTCTTTAATTATTGACATTGTTATTTCAATTGTAATTGTAATTAATTGAATAATTGTTAAAGTATTCTGTAATCATCACTAATGCTATAATAGTTACATTATCAGTCGACAAAATAGCTTAGTATCACCTAACAACTCATAGCATAATCACACAACTTCCTTTTCATACTTTAATACTTGCAATTTGCAGTTGATTTCATTGGTGGATTTGAGACGCAAATAAAATAAGTGGTAAGTGCTTGGGGTCTGTCACGCTTTACCATTAGTCATACTTTCATTATCTGTTATTAGATTATTATTGTTGCAATGTTGCTCTTTGTTCCTGTTTGTTTGTGTTTGCTTCTCAGTTCAGATCAGTTGAGTCTACGCGGAGACATTGACATTTTGAAGATGCGTGCGTTTGCTTTCATTGCTTTGATAACAACGGTTTGCGAATGCGTATTGAGTAGTTGATAGGCTGTAGACTGTAGACGTGTCTTTTATTTTGCAGTCAACTACGTTGGTGGAGACGATAAAGATCCGCATCATTTGCAATTGCAACCAATGTATGTGGAACATAGGGCGCCGTCTTTTTGCGCTTTGTATCGCGAAACGACGCCGCTCACAACAAGACGCATCCAGCAAGCTAACATGTTTTTAGAATCTGATTTGCCTGATTTCGCTGCGCGCGATACTCTTGAGTATAACTATTGCACGGCGAGCACCAAACGCTTGCCCACGCCTGTTATGCGTTTGCAAAGTTTTAAAAGTGCCGAACGGCCACCGTTTGAACAACGCCCAACTGGCCAATATAGTGCAATGCACAAATAAACACACACATATACTATGTATAGTTGCAAATAGATGCTTTTCGTTTTCAAATCGGTTTTTCAAATAACTGATTTTTAGTAGTGTTTGATAATTTTAAGAATGAAATCTCGGATTATTTTGACATAGTGTTGGAACTTATCATTTCCTAAAAATAACCGTTTTATATGGCACGCTGTTTTGGTTTTTAATACTCGATATATAGATATAGAAAAATATAACATATATTTCTTTGTGATAATATTAAAACATATTTGGAAAGATTAGCATTATGCCATGCCATAATTCTAATTATAAATACATTACATATTATAAGTTTGTTAGGCAAATATTCCCAAATATTATGCTGAAACCTCTGAAACATACTTTTAATTATTTAAAATTATGTCGTAACATAAATCTACATTATTATGTCGGTAGTAAAGGCTGTAAGGGCAAGAACAGTGAATTATGCCACAATGGAAAAATGTTAATTCAGTGAATTCGAATTATGTCCCAACAATTCTAATTAAAATTCATAGTTAATAATTCTAATTATTGCAAATATGATTGACTTCTTTCTTTTAAAGAGAGAATTACATTTATGTACCTAAAAAGTAAAACCGCGTGCCATAATTTGTAAAAGAAAACAAGTTATCGAAATCTAATGTCTTATTTTAAAACATTTTAATTTAAACAAAAAATACCTAAATTGAAAAAAAAATATGTGATAGTGATAGTTGTAACTAAATTATTTTATGACGCTTATTTCTCTTCATTAACATTTTATTTTATTTTATATGGTTAATGATGCATCTCACAAAATTTAGTTTGATAAGTTTTAGTGGTTAAATGTAGAAGTATTTAGTGTTTCTTGCATGTACTGAATTTGAATTAATTTCTCTCACACTAAGCATGTTTAATGAATAATTTGTATAACACAATTTAACAATTTTTAAATAAAAGTTATTCTAAGCTTTAAATACACAAAGTTTTCAGTGCCTTTTATTGTTTTGTCTTGTTTCGTTTGTTCGTGAAACAATCTTGTTTTACATGAAATTGTTTTCTGTTTTATATGTTGTGTGTTTTGTCTGTGTTTAGCCTCACGTAAATCAAAGAAAGAACAGAAACGCATGTCCCTCTATTCGATCGAGTTCTCGCAACACGATCGCCAAGACAGCGACAGCAACAGCAACGATTACGACGCCGAAACGCACCCGCAAGCAATCTCCCCGAAACCGATGACTCCACGGCGTGTCAAGCGGCGCAGCGTGATGCAACGCGGCACCACCAGCCGCCACAGCACCTCCAGCCGAAGACACACGCACACCAATCCGCGCTCCTCGACGCGTAGCTCACGACGAAGTGTTCAGAACCCAGTCACACGTCTCATGGAACAACAACAAAAGATCCACACACATTACGACATTCCTGCCAGTTCCATGGACGTCAACTACCACGATTATCATCAGCATCAACAACAGTTGAGCACGGCCTCGACGAACAATTTGATAGCGCCGCATTTACCGCCAGGGTGGCAGCCGAAGGGCCATTCGAATCCGACTTATCAGCAATCATCATCGCAATCGCTCAATGAGCATGATGATTTCGATGAGATGTATCATAACCGTCCAGCGTCCGCGCGCTCTAGTTATTCGAATTTTCATGGCACTAGGACGATTCACTACGGGCAGCCGCATGCTGGTTATCATGGCAATGCCACGCCACAAGTGCCGCAGAAAACTATGACTAATAGTAGGCAAAGTCTGCGTTCGAAGGCTTTTCTTAATAATGGACCGCCGGCATACACTCCACATGGACATGGGCATTTACCTGTTGATTCAGAAACTGCTATTTAATATGCTCGTACAATTTTACACTTTTATCCTCCTTTACGTTATATGTTTCCTCATAATATATTGACGTTAAAACGCATTAGTTTTCGCGAGAAAGGATCGTTTAAAGAAATTTCAAACTTGTTGATGGCTTAAAACCGTTTGCAAATAAGAAAATATCATCAAAAACATATGAAATAGATTAGAATCTATTTCAAACCAAATTTGCATGATTCTCTCTATTAAAAAAACACATGAGAAAACATGTAACATAAAGTGACTATTACTTAATTAAAATACAAATAACAAGTGCAGTTTGCATATTTACATGTGATATTTACTCTCCAATATCATCATAATGAGTAACTTACTTAGTTATTTATCAATGTAAGCAATCAAAGAACAAATGAAGTGATTTAACTCTGCAATCAGCAATAATCATTGCAATCTCAATTTTACACCAAGAAACAATTTTTGACTGCAATACATTTTACACCTTCAAAGTTTACAAACTTAAACAAATAATGTATAGCTAATTATAATCTTTACAAAATAACTGTCAGTCTTTTGGACAGCTCTAGAACATACTTAAAACGTTAATTAATTGTTGTCTTGTGACTGTTCCAAAACGAAAAATCTCAAAACCAAGTACTTAGAAAAAATAAAATACAAAATACTTGTAAATATCTTTGTAACCAATTTGTACTTGCGTTTCTTAATTTTATGTTAATTGCCAAAGTATTATTTATGTTACTTTAATGCTTAAGTTATTCCTATGTTAAGTTTTATGAATTGTACAAATTTCCGCGCATAATGGTAGTGAAACGAATCAAAATAGCATTGCAATATTTTCATATTTATAATCTTATTTCATTGTTTATATTCAAATTGAAGTAATAAAATGAACTACCTAGAACCAATGCCCATGACTCTGACCATGTTTATGAATGTGTTCCTATTTCGTTATAGGCTTCAGCGCTAATCAAATCGTGTTAACACTTTACGCGCGTTTTATTTTCTTTGCGATTTTGATTACCGGTATTGCGTAAATAAGTGTTAATCGACAGCAGAGTACACAGTTTCGTAGTAATTATCATCTTTTTATTAAATGTTATCGAATTGAGTTAGTTTGCTGGCTTTGAATTGGGCGAAAAGAGGCGGCAAGTGGCATGCTGCGCAAGCCTCAAAAGACGATAGGAACGTTTATAGATCCCATGATTTCCCGCGATGTATATATAACTAGAGCGACGGCGACGACGCATTACGAAAGAACGCTTTTCGGGCACACAAATAGCTCCAGAAAATTGTAGTTCAACACGAATCAACAAACGACTCGCAAACTAATTATATTTCAGCAATATGATGAAGCGGTTGATTACGAGTTATCTGTTCAAATCGAAATTTGCAAACGCAACAGTCAATTTAAGGATTAATGGGAAAACATTCAGGAATCATGTTGCCCCCTTGCATACAATCAAAAGTCAGGTAAACATTGAATTTTCTTTAATAAAATAACATTATTTGGTTAATTAAGTGAGTGATTAATAAACTTTCTGATATACTTTAGCAGGAATTTGATAAGTTCAACAAAGAGAAATCGCAAAAGTAAGAAAACCTTCGGATTTTCCCAAATAAATTCTAACAAAAGAGCTTCTTAATATTAATTTAGTGTAGTTTATAGTGCGCTGCGCGTTAATTGCGCTAATTTCTTATTTTTTATTTATTTTATGATTTTGCACGTTTTCAGACGCCACTATTCGTTTATACACGATCCAAATTATGTTTATTTGTAAGTAATATGCTTGATTTATTATCATTTTATATAGTTTTATATAATTTGGCGTTGCTAGTTAAGTTTAGATAAGTACACTTTTTCGTGGCATTAATTCGAAATACAAATTAAACTTAAATGGTTCTATATTAGGTCAGCAGAGCAGGAACAACCGGAAGATACGTTGTTTGAAATGTTCAAAAACAAAGATACAGGACTTTTGTCAATGGGCAAGTTTCTTGCAGCATTGAAAAGCACTGGGTTGCGAAAAAGCGATCCGCGCTTAAAGGAAATGATGGAAAATTTGAAAAAAGTACAAAAGGTTGTCAATGCCGATGGTCATTCAATAGACACACAAAAACTAGACTTAGAGACATTCCGCAGGTATTTACTAACTTCCTGTTCACAATTACAGGATGATTCAAAAGCGGCTAAAAAAATAAATTTCAATTTTTGAATGAAAATTTTCATAGTTTAATTTTTCAGCAGAAAAAATCTCATGAAATGCGCCATTTTTGAATCACCCTGTAAGGCAATAATTTGAAAAAATCTCCGCATTTTTAAACTTTGAAATTTGTTAATATTTGGCAGCATAGTCTTCCAAAACATAGGAATAATTTCCAGAGCTTTCCGTCATCAGCTCATCATCCCAGAATTCGACAGTTTCAGCAAAGAAATTGAAGAAATCTATTGGAAATGCAAGGACAATACAGACGGCAAAGTAACTTTTAAAAGGTAGAACATGTAGGTTTAAGGTATTGATTTTGATTGAATTCAGGTGGCTGCTTACATACCACAATTAGCCCGCATGAGTCCAAACTATTGGGGTGTGAGTGTGTGCACAATCGACGGGCAAAAGTTCTCCCTCGGTGACGTAAATGTGCCTTTTACTCTACAATCATGTAGCAAACCATTAACATATGCCATAGCTTTAGATCAACTGGGGGCGGACGCTGTGCACAAGTACGTTGGACAAGAGCCCAGCGGGCGCAATTTCAACGAACTTATACTTGACCATAACAGTACGTCTCCAACAATTATTTACAAAATATAAAAATTTAATTTCTTTTGTCTTTCCTAAAAGAACGACCGCATAATCCGATGATTAACGCGGGAGCAATTTTGGTGTGCGCCCTTTTAAAGACTTTGGTACATCCTGAGATGACTTTAGCCGAGAAATTCGACTTCACCATGAACCATTTCGAGGTAACTCTACTCGATATAATTATCAGTAAACTTATAAAACTGAGTTTTGTGACTTGTTATAGCGTTTGGCAGGCGGCGAAGATTTAGGTTTCAACAACGCGGTTTTCCTCTCAGAGCGTGAAGCTGCTGATCGCAACTACGCATTGGGTTTCTATATGCGGGAGCATAAATGTTATCCTGAGAAAACCAGCTTCCGGGAATCCATGGACTTCTATTTTCAAGTACATTAAACATTTCCTTTGTTTCGAGTAAGCTTTTTAACTGTTTCTTGCTGTTTGTAGTGTTGTTCAATGGAAGCCAACTGTGATATTGTAGCTGTGATGGCGGCAACTTTAGCCAACGGTGGAATCTGTCCACTCACCGAAGAAAAAGTCCTGAGTCCTGAGAGCGTGCGCGATGTCCTGTCGCTGATGCACAGTTGCGGCATGTACGATTATTCCGGGCAATTCGCTTTCAAAGTCGGTTTACCAGCGAAATCTGGCGTTTGCGGCGGGATGTTGGTGGTGATTCCAAACGTGATGGGTTTCTGCACGTGGTCGCCACCTCTTGATGCTCTTGGCAATAGTTGTCGCGGTGTCCAGTTTTGCGAAGAACTTGTTAAAAAGTACAACTTCCATCGCTACGATAATTTGATACATGCAACCAATAAGATCGATCCACGACGTCATAAATTCGAAACGAAAGGTCTGAATATTGTCAATTTGTTGTTCTGCGCCGCTAGTGGTGATATAACTGCGTTGAGGAGGCACAAATTGTCCGGAATGGATATGACTCTTGCTGATTACGATGGCAGAACTGCATTGCACTTGGCAGCTGCTGAAGGACACGTCGACTCCTGCGAGTTTCTCCTTACTTATTGCAATGTTCCTTATAATGGCAAAGATCGTTGGGGAAATACTCCGCTGGATGAAGCTACTTCTTTCGGACATATTGCTGTTATTGATTTGCTTAAGAAATGGGCGCTTGAACAAGCACAAAAAGGAGAAATGGCTGAAGAACAAAATGATGCGATTCCTCCACATGCAGCTTAATAAGCTCGTAAAATATTAGTAAAGTAGAAATGTCGAAATTTTGACCGAATATCAATATTATTGCTTGTTGCAATGTTGCAATAATTAGGACAAGTGAGCAATTTATTTAAATTTATCAGTATTAACTTAATTTCGCAATAACATGCGCTAGTAGTTAATTTAAAGTTAAATGTAAAGTCGTCAATTTAAATGTATTGAAACATATTGTACCTAATTACAAGAGTAATCTAATAATATCAACAAATAATAAGACAATAATATTAATTAATGCAAATAAAATATTGATCTAAATGTGTTAATAAACAAAATATTAATTAATTTGTGTTTCTATTTTTTGGTTATAAATATAATGAAAACATAATTTTAAGCTGTTTTTAATTATTAATCTTAATTATTGATCTATTAACAGTAATTTTATTGATATTTAAAACGGCATTTTGTAATGCGTTTTGTATATTCTTCTTCAGCTTGGATCCTGATCCAGTATCGGTTCAACCCATAGAGTATTCAACCTCAACCAACATTTTATATTACGTTTTCCCGCAAAAATGAATTTGAATTACAAAACAACCCCGCGGAAGCCGGCTACTGGGCATGCGCAGAAGCGCAAAAATGCTCTCGAACTCGAAATGAGATTACAAAATGCCTGGACACTATGATATTTCCGTTCAGTTTCATGTGCTTGGATATCATTTGCTTTATTTTTGCTTAAGGGTTAGCTATGAATTTGAAACTTATATCCAGTGGTTAGTGATTTTAGTAAATTTTGTTTCTATATTAACAACAATACTTGTTTAAATATTAACAATTAACTTTGTTTTCAGTTTATTTCCGTTCCGTTTATTGTATACTGTCAACTTTAAACAATTTGTTCGTTACTTTAAGCAGTTGTTCGTAAGTTCTTTGGTGAGTTTTGGTTTGAAGAAATGATGGACCCTGCTTTTGAAAGTGTACATTATGTGATATCAAACCACGATGTTGCAAATCGTGTTGTAGCTGTTTACACCTTCCAATCAATTCCAAGTTGGCGCGTGCAAACCTCGCAGCTTTTCGGCGAAGAAGCTCGTCTCTCGTTGCTAAGACCTTCCGAACCAACACGACAACAATTTTTACCATGCCAAGCCCAACATGTTGAACAAGAACAACATCACGAAACGCCAGCTAATCAAATTCAAGATGAAATGGAAGATTTTTCTGAAATCAGTCTTATTAATGAACTTTTGCGACCGGAAAATGATCCACCAATGATAGCTTATGACTACGAGAATCTATTTCATATGAATTTGTTGATATTTGAGCCTTCTATTGATTTTGTCCCAGATGAAGAATCATTATTTTTGGACTGCGTACCTATTGAACCAATCTTTGAAATTGGTGTACTTTTGGAAGAGGAAGATCAACTGATGAGCAATTCAAATAATATGTCAATTAAAAATGAAAGTCAAATACAAGACACTGAACAATCAACAAAATTTACGTTCTGACTTAACAATGACAGACATCGACTTAAAAACATAAAATATAAATAGAAATAAATCTGTAAATTGTATAATATGTAAATATGCTCAATTTTTGAATGTTTTCAAGCATTGTAAAAATCAATTAAAATGAACTTTGTTCTTTATTTTTCTATATTTAATAGGATTTGTTAATGACTGTGGTAGAAGTTGAAGAAGAAAGATTTTTGCATTCATGTATGCTAGCAGATCCTGCGGTTTTCAATTTCTATAGCGAATATAATCCTCCGAGTATCCTGCATCAGAATAAGCTTGCGACTCTACTATATGCAAATGCAAATGTGAAATGTAAAAATGCAAAACGTATATTTTTCATATAGGTAGATGTGTTACGAGCACACACAACATTTAACCAAAAGATAGAACTGAATAATAAATACGTGCAACATAATTAATCAAGAGCACACAGCAAGCATACCACACCGACCAACCAACAAAAGCATTTTAATTTATTAGAAATGTATCCGTTTCATGACGTTTGATATGCAAATGTAAAAATATCGCATTGTTACACTCGTAGTCTGTCCACTCTTGTGCTTTTCTTGTTTTGTATTTTGACAACTGCATTCAACTACAAAGATACACACGCATTTGCATACTCGAAAAGTTACAAACTTCTGACCACAAAGTCACTTTAATCAATTTACTTTTAATCCAGAATATATCCATTAAAATTTAAAGTTAATTTGTAAAATAAAAAATGGCAAAATAATAACTAATTTTAATTTAACAAGAAATTCATGAACGCAATACAAAAATATTGACCGTAACCGTGAAAGTCAATGTTTTACTAAATTAAGAAGAACAACAAAAAACGCTCTTAAATTGTTTAAAGAACTTATAATTGAGGTCAAAAAATTATTAATCGAAGTAAGAAAATAAACTTAATTGAAATTTTAATTATTACCTAACTATTAAAGACTTTAGTCTATTAAAGTGTGAACTAACAAATACATTAAAAAAAATCTAAAAGTATTTCTGTGGTTAGATTTTTATTAATCCAAGTCTATAAGAAACGAGATACGCTAAGGCTAAGCTAAGAGTTTCGTGATACCTATCGGTTGATAGATATTCGTAAAGCCTGCTGCTGGAAAATGAAAATAATATCAAGCAAGTAATATTCCTAATGGAAAAGTCCAATTCTTTTAAATTCATGCAGCAACCACGATAACCATTGCCAGCACCACAGCATTGGCATCGACCTCTTCAGCTTTACAATTTTTACAAACAGGTTTCGAAATCTTTGCAGTTTTCCTGTTTACTAGATTGAATTATATAAATATTCCTAAACTGACATCGCCATCCTTCTAGCTTCCAATCCTGCAGTCTTTTAGTTTAAAATCATGCATTGTTCACAGTTTACATTTTATTTATTTAATATTATTCGACGAATTGTTTGCTTATTTTACAATTATGAAATATTGCAGGTCAACCATTATATTCAATTTTCTGTTTATCTTTATAATAGATATTCAATAAATGGCTCTTCCTTGTCAAATAAATCGCAGTTCTGGTTTTATTATTGATATGCGAATTATTATTCAATTAAATAATAATTTGGTACAAAGTTGTGTTTCGTTACAAAATAATGTTCTCGTAAATTTTGCATATCCTGACTGCACGCCGGATGCAATATTAATTAATATTATTTATTAATTTACTCAATTGATAATAGTGTAGGGCAATAAACAAATAATTAACTAAAAGATATTCAATGCTAAATTTATTAAAAATTATAAATTGATTTGTGATTTGAATCTTTCAATTTCAACTTAAAAATTGAATTAGTTTTTGTTATTTTTGGGCAAGACGTGTCGTATCTTCGTTTGTGGTAACCTTTTTTCATGTAAATGATACCCAGACACGTCGCAAGTCAAATAAGGAGCGAAAAATGTGGCTATTGTATCTTGTGACTTGGTGTTTAGCGTTTAGTTAGCACTGTTGGCTTGGCGGTTTGTAGATATTCCAAGCGCGTGCGATTATACGTGCGAAGCGGCGTAAATATACATGTAGGATGTAGGATGTAGGATGTAGCACATCGTCCTGCACGATACGATACGCTCGAGACTGAGTAGCGTAGAGTAGATCAGACAATAGAATGAATATTTGGGTGGCACGTTTCGCTTTGGTCCTGCCGGCGGCAGGGCAGACAAGCGCACTACAGGACAGACAGACAGCACGGGAGCTTCGCATCCTGATTCAGGATGCGTCGCAACTTCGCAACGCATTTCTGTCCCACACTGTTCACGGTGCTATCAGTTGGTTACGGTACGCCGGCAGCCGTGCGCGGAAACAGCGACTCGAACGACGCCGACGAGTTCAGGAGTTGCACTTTTCCTTACTTTCGAGATACACAAAACCACGTGGTAAGTCTAATTTTCAAACTACTCACAATAAACCAATCTAATAAATTAATTTACTACTGCATAAAATAATTAAATTAGAAACATATTAAAAATCACGACACCTTTTGAAATTATCTTGTTTCTAAAAAAAAAAAATATTAAACAAAGAAAAAATAGCGTTTTTAGAAAATTTATTTTCAAAGATCGCGATTTCAAGTATTTGAAATGACATTCCAGTTTTATTTTTTGTTGGCTTTGTCACCATTTGATGTTCTCAATTACTTTTTGTTATTTTTTTATAGATGCACGAAAGATATGAGGGAGTTTTATGAAATTCCTGGAATATTACGTTTTTATCCTTTTTGTTGGAGACGTAATATAGAACTTAGTCGGTATGCAGTGCAGTGTTTCGTGATATTAATATTAATACACTTATAAAATTTTATTCAAAGTACATTTTTTTCAAAATCCCTGTGGGAAAGAAAAACTTTAGCCCATAATTTTGATTGAAACTGTAAGCTTTATCGAATAGTAACTTTTGACAGCAGATATTTTATTACCCTCTCTGGTATATCTTTCGGTGATTTGGTGATTGAATATGCGTAGATTCGATGTTGATAAAGAGCATTTACTTTAATAGGTGAATTTGATTGATTGACGGTGATTTACGCACGCTCGTTGTCGGGAGAACAGTTGACAATTCGCGGCTGAATTTCACATTCTCATATCTTGTATTGACATCTCTGACAACAACAACCAACAACATGTTGTAATATACATTTATGATGCCATAACGCACCCATGCAATCAAACGCTAACGTCGCCTGCTGGTGCTCGCGTAAATTAGCATTAAGATAATTAGCGCATTTGCATATCCGATTAATTTGCAAATAATATATGTTTGCGTGCACTTGTATGCACGCTCATATGTAGGTCGCTGCTTGCATCCATTGTGCGATTATTATTCGGCAAATAGGCAGATTTGCGCCTGAAATGTGATGCACTCAGTGCGCTCTAATAACAAAAACAGTGCAAATGATTGAGTTATTATTAGCCATTGAATTACAATTACGAATTAATTTATTTCGATTAATCCAACCTGAAGATGAGTGACAGAGTGCTCTAATTATGTCCTGAACATTATTTAAATATTTATTCGATAATTAACTAACTAAAAACTGTGCCGTAAATGCGCTATTACACACGGGTTTGTTGATGATGATCGTTGCCATGGCAACCAGCTATTATCGCACCGGTTTGTTGATTTCATCATGGCAACCAAATGAGAGAGCTTTGCACTAAGCGAGTTTGTAAACAAAACAAACCTTTATAGAATTAAATGACGTAAAGCAACAAAACTTCTTGAAATTAAAATTTGAATTAAATCACATTTTAACTTGGTTGTAGGAAAAGTATTGTACATAACGTGAGTTGTAAAGGCATTACACACTCGCAAAATAACATACTTGCAAACTTATTTGCTGCGTGCGCTGCGTGTGTAATAGCTTTTTTACAACTCGTGTTATGTAATATATTATTTTTGTATAAAAGTTTCAGAGGTTTTTTTTGTTGTAGATTCAAAATTCAAATAATTGTCTGCATTAAACATATCTAGCAAAATTGGCAATTAAAAACCCAAATCATTTTGTACATATAGGAATACAAAATTCCTATTATCTATCAGCAGTTCTCTTGAAACGGGAAACGCACACAATATTCCCATTATAAGTGCATGCATGTTGTGTACTCATTATCTACTACAGAGCATGTAGCGGGGTATACAAACAAAACTCTCTATTAACGTTTGTAAACATGTTTGTTTTGAGTGAATTCTATTATTCATGTCCAAATTTATGTATGCTTACCTATACTAATCAAGTGGATAGGTCAATAAATACCTGCGCGCATCAATTGCATGCTTCATGCATGGTGCATTTCATAAATCTGCTGAATTATTGCCAGCAAATACCGTTATTGAGTTATTGAGCTTGTATCAATTGATATATGGTCGAAGACTCAATGAAAGAAAGAAGTGCATCGCGTTTGAATGCGGATTGCATGATGGCTCAATGGCATTCATTAATATCACTGGTGGTTGCCTGTGCGGTGCAAGTTGAAAGGAATTTATAAAAAATGATTTTTTGCAAAAGTAACATTTGGGAAATTTACAATCGCGTGTTGAAAGTTATATGCAAATAGGAATAAATTTAACCCGAATTGGACATTTTCATTTTTATGATACACGTAAAAATCTCATTGCACCAGTTTGTAATTCTAATGAGAAAATAATTTCTTGTGGCAAGCTATCAACTTTATGCGAACAACTTTTAAAAAGATATCAAATTAATTTGCAATTAATATCATTGTGAGTTGTTTGCTAATAAATAAAAATATGTCAAATTTAAATTTAGATTATTCCCGTTGGTTTACTTCTTCCTCCAAGTATAAATCTTTGATTGAAAAAGTAGATTTCGTATACGATTTGCATGGGTATAAAGCTTCAACTAAATCTTATGCTCCGTTGATACGCGAGTGATCGATTCGAGTTGTTTGGCGACTTTCTACAATTCAACGATTTTCCGGAGATTTTTTCCACGTCTCGAACTCAGTTGTGGCAATTCCACGAGGAAAACAAAAAACAAAATTAAAATATGAAAAACAATAATGCAATTTGTTTGTTTGTTTGTTCGGTATTTTTATAAATTTTTAAAAATACCTATGAAAAATTATAAAATAAAAATGACTATTATCAGCTTTATATCGGATATTGGGTTGTCAGCAATTATTGTACAAACATTGGTGATATAAATCTAAAACGTTCAATAAATTTAAATAAATATTTACCTTTAATAATAGCCCTGTGCGCATAAAAACATTTTCATGGGTGGTAACAATATGTACATATGTGTTGTTTTATTATTATTTGCCAAAAATGGCTTGAAATGTTGCGTCGACAAAATTACAATTCAGAATCAGTAACACGCATTAATTTCTAAAAACGTGAAATACAATCAAAACGGCGAAAAAACTTCCCTGAAATTGTTTCCAATGTAAATATTTAAAGTTTGTACAAACAAAAGTCTCTTGCGATTCGCCTTATTTATAGTTAATACGCAGCTTTCTCGTATCATGCGATGCTATCAAACACGCGAAACGAATGCTTGAATCTTGCAAGGCGCAAGGCTACACAACAGATACGAAACAGACACGATAGAAACTGGAAGTTGAAAGTTTAAGAAGTGAATTACGAGCGTACTTAAGGAAAATAGCGCGCATTTAAATTGGTAATCGTTTGCCTCGATGCAAGTTAATTAAAGATACTAAATAACCGAGGTGCAATTTGGAAGTAAGCACCGGTTAATGTAGTTTAAACTGTTTGCAAGGAGCTAGACTCACCAAGGAGGCAAAATTTTAACGCTATTTTCTTGTGTTTCGTTTGCGATTTGCACTTAATACCATTGCAATGCAGTTTGCAACAGCTCACAAATTAAAGCTGTTAACTGTAATGAACAATATTTGTTTAGCGCAACAAATTAACAACGAATTTAATTGAATATGCTAAATATTTTCGCAAATTTAAAACGATTAAAGGTTCAAATCGTTATGTTAAAGACACGTCCTTCCAAAAAAAATTAAATATTTCGAAAAGCAATGAAACGTTAAGGATATTGGAAGATGATGAGAGTGGGAGAATTTCAATTAAGCAAAAAGTCGAAAAATTCTAAACTTGGCAAGAATTTCCCAAGGCTTGATAGCTTGATGAGTATCAGAAATAAACGTCTCATAGCAGTCATTCATTTATTCTGTGCGAGAACTAAAATGGAAATTTTAAATTAAAGAAAATTCCACTTAAAAAGTCGTAAACACTTTAGTCTTGTTTTCGTTTATTTTATTTGTTGGCAAATATTTTATTATTCAAGGGTTCCTCTTTAATCCTTGTATGAAAATAATAATAATAAAAAAAATTAAAAATAACTTGATTCAAAAAAAATTCTTTGGAAGCGCATTTTAAAATTGGAACATTATCACGACGTAATACCGCACATTAATCATAATTTCCATCGTTAACTGTAACAGCAACCAGCAAACCAACATACAATACCAAATGCGAATTTTCGAA